>CAUYLG010079121.1:0-19580 GCA_963573385.1 Cacajao melanocephalus | reverse complement strand
CAGATCAACGAGATAGAAAATTAACAAGGATATCCAGGACTTGAACTCAGACCTGGAACAAGTAAACTTAACAAATATTTACAGAACTCTCCACCCTAAATCCACAAAACATACATTTTTCTCAGTATCACATTACACCTATATTAAAAGTGATCACATAATTGGAAGTAAATCACTCCTCAGCAATTGCATAGCATTTTACAGCTTTAAATAAAATATTGGTTGGCTGCTTGTTTGTTATTTTCATCCCTTATTCCTTCTGTCTCCATTGTTAAGCACAATTATTGGCATAAAAGAAGTTTTTAATACCCATTTTTAGACTGCATTCTAGCCTGGGCAATAGAACAAGAATCCCATTTTCTCTCCCTCTTTCTCTTCCTCTTTCTTTCTCTCTTACATTCTTTTTTTTTTTCTGTCTTTCACTCTTTCTTTCTTTCTTCTTTTCTCTCTTTTTCTTTCTTTCAAAAAAAAAAATTTGCAGCAACTAGGAATAGAATAGAACTTCTTCAGCCTGGTGAAAGAAATCTACAATAAACCTATAGTTACTTAAGTAAAATATCAAAGCCTTTCACCTAACATAGGAAACAAAGCAAAGATGCGTACTCTCAATACTTCGACTCAAAATTTTGCTGGAATCTACAAAACAAGATACTAGAATGAATAAATAAATTTAGCAAAG
This sequence comes from Cacajao melanocephalus, assembly GCA_963573385.1. Classification (NCBI taxonomy): domain Eukaryota; kingdom Metazoa; phylum Chordata; class Mammalia; order Primates; family Pitheciidae; genus Cacajao; species Cacajao melanocephalus. Next base: position 18,901 of record CAUYLG010079121.1, on the reverse strand, counting down.
TCACAGACTACAAAATCAATATAAAGAATGTATCCTATTTCTCTATATTAGCAAAAAACAGTTGTGAAAAGACAATTTAAAAGAAAAACACATATGCTAGCATTAAAGAACACAAAATACTTGAGAAGAAATTCAAGATAAGATATGCCAGTCCTACAGAATGAAAACCACTAAATTTTTCTGAGAATTAACAAGCAGAAAGTTAGTCTACGTTCATGGAGGGAACTGATGTTGTGAGAGGCTACCACAAGGCAATTTCTTATTCACTTCCCTGGTTCTGGTGGCATGAATTCCCCTCGCCCTTCCTCCACCTCTACCTCCCTTGCTCCCTGCCACCACTTCCTTTGGCACCACTGCAGACTATAAAATTATCTCACACATAATTGTTGCTCTCACGTAATATACAATTTTTGCAAAGACCAAGTTTCCTTGATTCTGGGAATAAAATGTATGTGCTAATTTTTCTAGTGTTGGTCCTGTAGGCAAAGTAAATATCTCAAAGGTAGATCTTCATCTACTTTGTCTACTGAAAATCTTCACTGTGACATCTAAATTAAAAACCTGTATCAAACAAAAGGAAAATCAACAGATTATTTGCAGTTTTAACAATTATTGTAAAGTTGGAAATAATTCATTTGCTACCAAGTTTAAAAAAATGCATCTACCTCATTCAGTAATAACCAAGGACAAAATGAATTATAATAAAAAATGAATATATATTTGACTAGATCTAAGTAGCATTTAATATGTTATTTAAAATGTTTTAGTGGTGTTTTTATTGTGTTACATTGGAAGGTGCCTTTTGAATAGGAACTCAACTTGAGTGAATAATCCTGCACTTTATATGCACAATTTTTCAGCTGTCCTTTAATAAAGATTTCAAAAATTAGACAATGGTAAGAGATTTTCATTAAATCCAAATGGGGTCAGCAAACTGATAAAAGGCATAAGCTTAGTCTATCAGATTGAGCAGTTTCTAAATGGCCACCTCATGTGATCCTCAGCTTCAAATGGATGCATGTAATTATTTTAAATGTTGCTACTTCTAAATTAAAACATAAAAACTAGTGCCTATATTAAATGATTAATATGAATAATCAAGAGTATATATTTAATTTAGATTTACTATTACAGGATTATTTTCACGTGTTGTCACATTTCACGGAATTTGTTTTCCAATCAATTGTTTCATACTACAGCATGTTTCTAATATATGCAATAGTCTATGAGTTTGAATTTACATTGTCAAAATAATCATCTCTATCCCTTGGATGTATAGAGTTATCTCTTCTTTGAGGACCAGAGTTATCATTTGTTTTTCCCACTGTGAAAGTAGAGAGATAAGTGATTTTGAGAACTTAAGCAGTTCAGCACAATTGTTTTAAATATGAACATTTTATTTGCTTCATACCCCCTCCATGTTTAAGAAAAGTGAGTTTCAAAAGACTAACCTAGATCTTTAAAGTTTGTGTAACTTCAGGACTCGTTGCTGGTGAAGGCAAAATTAAAGTACTGAAAAGTTCATTTGAACGGAAACTTAAGTGAATAAACTCTGTGCTTTATAGATTTAAGATCCACATATAAAAGAGCAAATATCTAAATGCAAAGGGAAAAAACAGCAGTTAATGGAGGTCATTTCAAAGAATTGTCATAAACAACAATCATCATTTATGAAACCTAGTAAAATAAAACACTCTCACTAATACCTTAATTTCTAGTGTCTTAACTAAGTTAAATTCATTGTCAATAGATTAAAATACAAATTATTTCTCTCAAGTAAAATGTATCTTTTTTAAACATATATAATTGTGACTATATCACTGATTTTTCAATTCCTGCTTCTTATTTTAGTGGTATGTACTTCCAGATAAGCAATTTAATGGAAATATTTTAATAATAGCACAAAATACAGGACATCTCCCACCATGTCCCATAGATAATCTTGTCAAGTTTATTTAATTATGAATGCATTATAAGGTTATTATGATAGGAGGTAAGCTTTGTTTATGAATTTTAAAACCATCAGATTATTTTATTCATTCAAAAAACCTTTAGTGACAGAATTGATTAACTGGCCAACAAAAATTCATGATTTCTCTCAGTAATGTAAGCACTTCTATTGGGAAGCAGCTGTCTATACAAAGTCTCCAATTCCAATCCTTTGCCACCTTTTAAGTAGAGACACTGATATAAGACATAATGTGAGTAAAAGGGATGTATGCCACTTCAGGCTGAGAAACAACAGCTCTGCTTTATTCTCACTCTTTTCTGACCTGCCAGATAAATGCAGAGGACTTCAGGGTCCTAAAGAATGTTGAAGACACAGAGTGAAAAGAGTTTAAGGTCCTGAATCACTGGATACAAGGTTATCAACCAAGAATACTTATATTAGACTATTACTTGAGCAGAAAGGAAAAAAAAAACTCCATTTATATAAACTCACCAAAAAAAATTTTTTTTGCTTTGCTTCTTTCTAAATTTTATAGCTTTCTCTTTCTCTCTTTCTTTCTTTTTTCTGAGGCAGAGTCTCACTCTGTCACCCAGGTTGGAGGGCAGTGGCACAATCTCAGCTTGCTGCAACCTCTACCTCCTGGGTTCAAGTGATTCTCCTGCCTCAGCCTTCCAAGTAGCTGGGATTACAGGCTCATGCCACCACGCCTGGTTTTGTATTTTTAGTAGAGGCAGGGTTTCACCATGTTGGCCAAGCTGATCTCGAACTCCTGACCTCAGGTGATCCACCCACCTCAGCCTCCCAAACTGCTGGAATTGCAGGCATCAGCCACTGCACCCAGCCTAAATGTTATAGCCTCTGATATTACCTTAACTAATAAGTATTGGTAATTTGAAGTGGGATACATCCTTTGAAAAATATCTTGCATGTGTGGCACTGGCTTAGTGATTAGGCAGTAGACAATGAAGAAATTGATAACAGAAATGGAAAATATAAAAGACTCTATCATGTAATGGCAAAAGATTTGGTAAAACTGTCAACATCAATACAGTGAAAGTCATATAGCTTGTAGCTCTAGAGTAAAGGTTAGAAACAGTCCAAATGTTGATTTGGTAGTATAAATTTGTTACTAGTCCCCTCTGATATTTTGAACTGTTGTGTATTTTAATTTTTCACATACTTTAAGAACTACAAATAATTACTATTATTGTTGTTTTAAGAATAGTATGTGATTAGATTTATCCACATATTTATCTCTACCTCTTGAATTTACATGTTTCTACCTCAAATTATTTTACTTCTGCCTAAGGAATTTCCTAAGTTTTTCTGTTCATTCAGATCTGCTGGTGGTGACTTCTCATTTTTTGTTTTTCTGAAAATGTCATTAATTATTTTGGCTACATTTTTAGAGGATTATTTTGCTTGATATACAATTCAGGTAGGCATTTTATTTCTAGTAATTTTAAGGTGTCATTCTATTGATTTCTGACTTCCATCATGATTTTGTTTTATGTATATATTCTTTAACTTTCATTTTAGGTTCAAGGGTACATGTACTGGTTTATGTTATAGGTAAATTTCATGTCATGTGAGTTTGGGGTACAGATTATTTCATCAACCAGGTAATAAGCATAGTACCCTATATGTGGATTTTTTTAATCCTGTCCCTCTTTCCACCCTTTATCCACAAGGAGGCCCCAGTGTCTGCTGTTTCCTCCTTTGAGACCATGTGTACTCAGTGTTGCGCTCTCACTTATAAGTGAGAACATGTGGCATTTGGTTTTCTGTTCCTGTGGTAGTTTGCTTAGGATAATGGCCTCCAGTTCTAACTATGTAGCTGCAAATGACATGATTCTGTTTCTTTTTATGGCTGCGTAGTATTCTATATTGCATATGTACCACATTTTCTTGATCCAGTATACCATTGAGGGGCATTTAGTTTGATTTCATGTCTTTGCTATTGTGAATAGTGCTGAGATGAATATACACATGCACGTGTCTTTATGTTAGAACAATTTACAGTCCTTTGGGTATATACCCAATAATGGGATTCCTGGATTGAATGATAATTCTGTTTTGAGTTCCTTGAGGAATTGCCGTACTGCTTTTCACAATGGCTGAATGCTCGGGTCTGTCCCTGAATGAATAACGTACTCAGACACTGATATTCAGTGAAAGAGCAGACCAGAGGACCAGGCTGCTGACCGAAAGAGTTGTAGCAGCTGTGGCGGCACTAACTAGCTGGCCTCACCAAAATTTATTCAACACACATTAAATGACAAAGGCTTTGAGTCAAAACCACAAGAGGTTAACTAACCTGGTTGCCCTCCTGCAGAGAGAGCCAGTCTGCCTGAAAATAATCAAAGGTTAGTTTTAGGACCACATGACTAAACAAGTTATTTAGATAAACTTCTCTACGTTCTTATGTATCTATGCCCTAAGCTTTACTGAAGCTATGCAAACCTCCTGGCCTTCCAAGAAGGTGTGTGACTATTTCTTATAATTTTATCTTTATAATTTCTCTTACAACTCTTCCCACCACCCTGACTGAACCCCTACAGCTGAACTAATTTATATTCCCACCAAAAGCATATAAGCATTCCTTTTTTTCCACAATCTTGCTAGTATCTATTGTTTTTTGACTTTTTAATAAATGGCTTCCATAATTTCTGCTGAATATTTAGCTGTCAGACTTTGAAGGTGAAGTGTCTTTTTCACTTTTTCTTCTTTTAAGAGTTACTTGACTTTGGTATTCAGAGTTTTGCTATTACATGCTTGTGTAAGATTTATTTGTATTTGTTCTGTTAGATGTTTTCCAGTATAGCCCTCCTCTGAGTCTTTCTATTGAGTTGTTCATCAGTTGTTAAAAAAAAATCCTGGCTATGATCTATTCAAATATCACTTCTGCTACATTTTTGCCTTTTCTGGAACTCCAGATCATATCCATATGCTTCATGTTTCTCATATCCTTTCTATTTTGAGTATTCGGGCCTCAGATTTTCTATTGAATCCTATCTACTACTGTTTTTAAATTTCTATAGAGCTTAATTTGAGCCTTAAGTAACAATTTGCTTTTCAATACTTAATTTCATAACATTCTCTAACTTTTCATCTTTATCTCATTTTTCTATTTTCTTGAATGCATTAATTACAGCTATGTTAATATTCCTGTCTCCTAACTCAAATAACAGAATCACCTGTGGATTTGCTTATATTGTCTGGTTTTTCTTTGTATTTCTGATTATATTATCCTATCTCATAACATGTCTAGTGGTATTTAGTGAAACATAACTGATTGTGTGTAAAAAGTTGTGATGACTCCAAAGAATACTGACTTCTTCCAGATAAGTTTCCCCCACCAATTGCTGCTTGACAAATGAAATTGAGAGTCATAGCTATCATCATAATCTAATCAGGGACTGGGCTATGTAAAGTCTAGACTGCCATTTTGTTCAGACTCCTTTAGTTTGTAATCATTCCTAGGTTGATCTCCTCATTCCTTTCCCTTGACATCAAGGTGTGTTCACTAGGGCCCCTTCCCCTGGTAGATCTTGATCACTATTCCTGTGTAAGACAGGTAACAGTAAACCAGGTCATGAAGGGGTTTAGGCTATTGTGAGAACTTTAGTTTTTAAATTGAAATGAGGTACCAATGGAGATTTTTATCAGAGAAGTGATAATAAATTACATTTTAAAAAGTTTACTTGGTTGGTTTAATGTGAATAAATTTTAAAGGAGCAAGGTGAGGGGTAAGAAGACCGTTTAAAAGTCTAGGAAGAATATACAGAAGTCTGTTGCAATCTATAGATTGTGATTCAGACAGAGAAATGGTTAAGATGCTATTCATACTTTGAAATTACAGAAAACACAATTTCCTCATGACTAGATATGAGATTAGAGAGAAAAAGAGGAGTCAATGATGACTCAGCCAAAGCACTTGGAAAGATTTGTGCTATTAATTGAGATTAAGATGGCTTTTATGGAGTTTGGTAAGTGCGAGGGGGTAGGAGTGCAGACAGATTGGGAGCTGAGTTTGCGAGTCATTAGCTGCAGACAAATATACAAACCTGATATTCAGGGAACAGATCTGGCTAGAGAGAAAAATCTGTGAGTGATATTTAATTTGACCATGAAAATTCATTTAAATAAAACATAAAGAACTTCTAAGTACATGGAACCAAATTCAGAATTGAGAATATTTACTGAGGATTTTTTCCTTAATTTCAGTCATAATTTTAAGGTTATGTTATCCATGAAGATCTGAGATGACTGCCTTAATTCTAGTAAAGTGAATGTTGGTTTTGCCAGAATAAATAAGAAAAATAAAATTTTGTCAATTTCAATCTATAAATTTGAAGGTTTCAATACATATTTATCAACTATCAGTAATATCTAGGCTGCCAAACTCAAGCTGATGTCAAAGATGTTCAAGATATTTTGATTTCTTTCTAGGAAGATAAACTGGATTTTACAACAATGGTGCATCTACTCCCTATTCTTGTACTCACTTTGATAATTTCCAAATCTGTCTTTTCTACTATTGAGGGAATGTATTCTCTTTCAGGGTCCACAAGGGGGCATAGTTTTAAGGGCAAGAACTTCCCAGCACCACATTTTCTCCCCCTCCGATCCGTCTTCATCCAGGAGATTGAATGGTTTATGTTTAAACTTCAAGAGTGCGGGAAGAAATTAAAAGTCAATCACTCCAGCAGAAGTTCTAAGGAACTCCTTTCATTGGCCAGGGGTCTTAGAGAAGGTGGGGGTTCCTCCTAGGTTAAAAGTCCCCTTCTTCCACACCCCTTCGGACTCCATGTTTGGATCCCCTTCCATAAACACTCTCATGGAAGCTGCTTTTCCTCTCCTAAACTCTATCTCTCTCTCAATTCCCTTCCACTCAGTGTGGAAGCTGTCTTTCCTCTCCTGGATTCCATCTTTCTGGATTCTCTCACTCAGTGTGAGAGCGGCTTTTCTTTCTCTCACTGAGTGTGAGAGCTGTTTCTTTGTCTCTCCTTCTCCAGTTACTTTCTGTATCTCTCTAAATAAATCACTTTCTACAAACACTTTTGAGTCCAGCATTTACTGTGCACTGCACTGTGGTCCCCTCTCTCATTCTTGAGAGGGCAGGAGACCAAGAATCTGGAAAAACATACCCTGAACCCCAATATTACACTATTACATCATTTCTTACAATGCCCAAACTTTTAATATAACTATATATGAGTAGAAAGGCAATAAATTAGTTATAACTTTTCATTTTGGAAAAGAAAATAAGCTATAAAAATGGAGACAGAAATTAGGATAAGAAACTGAAAAAGAGAACACTAGATACCTTGTCATAATTGGGAGTCAAAGATTGGGGGATCAGCTACTTGTGGAGTTGAATGATTTTGACAACAATGTTAAATAGGTGAGGGAACTTGATTTGTTTTTCAATTTCTGAACAAAATTGGCACTTATAGAAAAGAGGAAAATTATAAGACATATCTGATAACATTTCCGAATGTCAGCCTCCCTATTTCAAATAATTTGCTAATGTAAGAGAAAGCATAAAGTTATTATTTGCTTAGGAGTATTCTATGTGTGATGTACATAAATGTATATCATCCATACATATATACATATCATCCATACATATATACATATATTTTTACATGTTAACTATCATGTTTATTTTGAAAATAAATTTTAAAATTAAAATTTGGCATGAATGATGGTCTTTTCCTAGTTGGAGTTTGTTTTTTTCTGATATAACACTTTAGACAACTATTTAGTCCTAAATTGGGACTAAACCCTAACTATTTAGTCCTAAATTTAGTCCTACTGGTCCTAAATTGGGTAGGAGGGATACTGTTGTATAATGTATAGAACGTGTAGCCTAATATATGTTATGAAAGTTTTTTTGTGATTATTTCTAGTTGTTGTTGAAAGTAAGACAGCTAGGTGGGAAGGAGTCCCAGAGAAACTAGCCTGTACACTGGGAGGAGTGCACACTAGAGTGGAACCACAGAATTTTCTTGCATTTGCAACTGGGAGGAGCCTTGCCCCTCCTCTTCCTGGGTGGAGCCTGGGATTCCATCTGTGAGGCAGAAAGCACACTAGCAGGGACTCTGGCCTTGCGGACATTCTCGCTTCCCTCTTTTCCTTTTCACCCAATAAACCTTTCATCCTCACCCTTCCAATTTTCCTGTAAGCCTAATTTTTTACGGTCACATTATAATGACCCCTGTCTTTAGCTGAACTAAGGAACGAGTCCTACAACAAAAGTAGTTGAATTTTGCTAATGCTAATGAATCTCAGGAGAAAATATGTTGGTCTTAATTTATGCTTTATTTGGAGTAAACTATTAATATTCTTCTTCCTTTAGAAATATTAACCTTGATAAAAACATTGTTTATGTAAATAATTGTTTCAGACAACCAAAGTTTCCAAGGAAACATGCTTTGAGTTTCTCAGCAGAATATGCAAATGAAAACCTCTTTTCTGTGTAAACTGCCTCTAAGTGAGGGACAAAGCTGGAAACCATAAGCCAATTCAAAGAGATAAAAGGGAACAACAACTGGCAGATGAAAAGAAACAACTGACTCCAGTGGCTTTTTTCAATAGCCATGAAAATCACTCTTTTCTGCTTTACAGATTTTAGTACCCAGGATCAATATTTGCCTATTGTCAACTGGGGAGAGATTAAAAGAAAGTTGGGTCTAAATGCTCTTGAATTTGCATGGTGGTGTTTTGTCTCTGAATGTTATCTATTCTGCTAGCTGATTATTGATACTTAATTGCCCCATAGAGCAGTTTGCAGCCATTTTTAGACTTCTTTCTATAGCAGAAATCAATGTAACTTCCCTGCTGAAGAAATGGAAAGAAGAAAAATAAGAAACAAGAAAGCTCTTGCTACTTGTAGCATCATAAAAGTTAATTATGTATCCAGAATACATTTACACAGATTAACCATTTTACCCATTAGATAATTATTTTGTTCAAATAAAAGTATTATTAAGCATATACTATATATTATTTTATCTAAATAATTATTAAATATTATTTTATGCCAAAAAAACGTAGAAAGAGAAGTACTGTAAGATGCCATTGCATCTGATTTTTGTAAACCAAGCTTTCAACCATATCATCTACCACTCACCTCTTTTAAATTCTTAAGTCAAGCAAACAGGTCTAGCTTCCTATGGATGCACTGTGCAATCACACCTTTGCTGCTACAAAATGAACCAACTCATATCTATATGGATGATAAACTTAAAGTCTTGCCTATACCTACTCTAAACTATGCCTGGTTATAAAAACTATACTGTGAATATGGTAATTTTTTTAAGCAGTTTATGTTTCCAAAGAGAGACAAGGAAGACCAAAAGGAAGAGACTCTAGGAATGAATACTGGAGAATTTTTCTAAGGATGTTGCTGGAGTCTTAGCACCTGCTGCAAAAATAATGAAATAGGAGAGTTCGCTGATCCTGTCAAGGGACTTGTGACAGGGGCATGGCTCATTTGCTTCTTTATGGGAGGACGAGCATGCAAACATGCCGATGCAAGCACTAGGGCAAGCCCTTTTGGGCTCCAGCCCCACGGTAGCATCTAGGAGTAGGTTACAATTAATGCCTTTGTAGCAGTTGCCATTCGCAGACAGCTCAGTGAAGAGTCAGGGTGACAGCGTTTTACACCCTGCCCTCTTGGTACCAGAATACTTGTCTGGCATCCAGAAAGAATCAGGTCACATGGACTTGAAGGATGGTGAATGTGGGGATTTTATTGAGTGCTAGAGGTGGCTTTCAGCAGGATGGATGGGGAGCTGGAAAAGGGATAAAGTGGGAAGACGATCTTCCCCTGGAGTTTGGTCGTTCTGTGGCTGATCTCCTCTCCCACCATCTCCAGCCAAACTCCTCTCAACATTCAGATACTCCTTCTCTCCTTCTCTGTCACACCACCCTGCTGCTTTGCCAATGGAGCTTGGGGTTTATATGGGCACAGGATAGGGGCTTGGTGGGCCAGAGTGGTCTTGGAAAAAGCAACATTTCAGCATGAAAACAGGAATGCCTATTCCCATTTAGGCCTGTGGGTTTCCAGGCTTGAGTGTGGAGCCTTTGCCAGGGAGCCACTCTCTTCTACCTAATATTTCCCTGCCTCCAGTCCATGTCAATAAGAGGACTTCTCTTAAGGAATACATGAATAGATCGACACACAGAAAAGGGAGACATGTATACAGAGAGCAAACAAAAATATTCAGAAGAGATAGCCAAAATCTACTGTGAGACCAAATAGAAATGGGTAAACACTAAATAGAGTATGCAGATGAGATTGGTTTGTAACTGAGTTTGAATTTCCCCAGAAGCAAACCCAGTGAAAAAGGTTAAAATATAATTTTTTTTTTCCAGTGATCCAGGTAAGTATCTACAAAAGGAGAGAGAGAAAAGGGGGAAAAAATAAAATCAATAGAAGCTACATTACGGGTAAGCTACCACTGTGGGCAACTAGAACTAAGCCCCACTAAAGAACTCTGGAAGACAGTATAAAATATGCATCAGAGTTATCCCAAATGAGAAGTAACAATCACACATCACATCTTCTCCCATGTTTCTGGTGACTGCTTTCGGAGGTATTACACCTCCAGAACTTCTGATTTGTATTGTGGAACAAGCAAACTACTACAAACATAAAATTCCCTAAATGGAAGAGTGCCCTAAGTGGGAGAGTCATGTATTTGCAAAAGGTAAACCTTTACAGGGAATGCCAACAGGATATGGATGAGGCATCAAAGACATCTGTGAAAGTTAGAACAATCAAGATGAGTTCTGGTCACACATAGCAAGAACACATCCTATAAATTCAAGAACCTTGTTGTCAGGTGGCTAAAACTGAGAGTTTAAAAAATAAGATCTATGTGTAAGTGGTCAATAGGGAAAAAAAAATGGTACTAGTGGAGTTCAGGACACACTACCCCAAAAATATGGCACTGTGGCATTTAAGGAAACAACAGAAGCAAGAAGGTCTGATTTTTTTCCCAGTATTTTCCTGAAGCAGGCCATAAAATAATTCTTGATCTTCCTTTGAAGTAAGTCATAGACCCTCATTCTAGGGTGTCCTCCTCATACCCAGAAGAAAAGAACATCCTTATTGCCGCAGGTCACAACTATCTGGGGCCAGGGTCGCACAGGCAGTAAAAAGAATTTACTAGACAGTTGTAGGTTAAGAAAGGCAGACTTATTAGAAGTATGGAAATATGTTGCCAGAGTGTAACAAGCAAGTCAGCAAGAGAGGAACTAACTGCAGGGAAACAAAGGCTTGCTGAGGACCGTATGGGATGGTGCTTGTGCTGTGGGCTGAGGAGGGCTTTGTGCAGTACTGATAACGCCAAAGTTGCAGTGAACTAACTTGAATTTTTCTTTCAGCCAAGGGCGTGGCAATAGTTGAGTGCAGGAAGATTGTGAATTATTTGTGCAAGAGGGCTGTATGTTCTGGACCATGAAGAAAAGCAGATTTAGAGCATACCTCCTTTTTCTTTTTCCATTTCCCTGCTCCTGCCAGCCTGACTCCTTTTCCCTAATTAGGACTCCATACTTGTCTCTGAAGACACAGGGACCCAGAGAAGAATCAGAACAAACAGGCCTTGCTAAATTCCTCCCAGTTTATTATTATTAGATCATACCCACTTTGTCCAATCATACTTCCCTACAGCTATATATTTATCATCAAGCCTATTAAAAATCTGAGTTAAAAAAAAAAACACAAGTTTCCCTGTTTCTTAAGGTCATTTCTGAAGGCTCCCATGTCATATAAAACAGTAAATAAATTTGTATGCTTTTTTCATTCATCTGGCTTTTATTATAGGGGCCTCACTCATTAACCTACCAGTAGGTGAGGAAAAGATTTTTTTTTTCTCCCCTTTAGTGCATTTGAGAAAAAAAATGCAGCACATAGCAGAACAGTGTAAGAGAAGAATGAATTATGACACAGAGTAAAACGCAGAGGACCAAGAAACTGCAATAGCAACTCCAAGAATAATAGAACTACACCTGGAAGGGTGGCAAAGACTTGTAATTCTATAGCCAGACACTAAGCAAATGTAAAAGGAGCTTAAAGACCTGTAGCAAACTTTCAAAAATTATCCCAATATCAAGAAAACAAAATATGGGTCAAGGCAGAAAAGGACAATGAAAAAGCAAACATGAAGATGAATAAACAGATATCCAAGTCAAAGAAAGTGTCTATACACCCTTTGATAAACTCCCCTTCTCTATGATACCAGCAAATAAAATACAGAGAAACAAAATGGCATAGCCAAACTCAAATTCAAAGTAAGTGTCTTCATTCACCAGAAATAGAATATAAATGCAAAACACTGTAAGACACTGATGTTTCAGGACTAGAAAAGAGATTTTAAAAATACAAGAATTATGACAAGATGCTAAACTATGCCATTCACTGGCTATGAATTTATCTAGTATTTCCAATATCACCACCAGTCAGATACTATCTGGTTATCTGACCTGATTCTCAATTGAAGAATCAGAGGGCTAGTCAGAAGCAAATTCAGAGTGCTGGTTAGGGAGGTGATAGAGTGTGACAGTGTGAAAGAAAGTGAAGGTGGGAGGAAGTGGGAGAGGAAGTGAGGGAGGGAGGAGTAAGAGAGAGAAAGACAGAGAGAGTAAAAATTAATATGAAACACATAAAAATACAACACCAAAACATAGCTAAAAAAAGTCAACAATTGTAAATTCATTTCAATTAATTTAAACTTGTAAAAAATTGGGACAAGAATTTTAAAATGAATATGTTGAAGATTTTCAAGGGAAAAAAGAGGCATAGGTTGCTTTAAATTTAACAAATTATAAAATTTAGAAATCCAGGCCAGGCATGATGGCTCATTTCTGTAATCCCAGCACTTTGTGAGACTGAGGTGGGTAGATGGTTTGAGGCCAGGAGTTCAGGACCAGCCGGGCAACATGGCAAAACCCTGTTTCTACCAAAAATACAAAAAATTAGCTAGTGTTGTGGCACATACCTGTAGTCCCAGCTACCCAGGAGGTTGAGGTAGGAGAATCACCTGCGCCCAGGAGGTCAAGGCTGCACTGAGCCTTGCCTGCATCACTGCATTCAAGCCTGGGTGACAGAGTGAGACCCTGTCAAAAAAAAAAAGAAAAGAAAAAAATAGAGATTCTTAGAAATACATCGAGAATATAAAAAGATTTAAATATCTTAAAAATAAAAAATAATGCCATTAAAATAAAATGTAATACATATGATTAATATAAAAATTTAAACAACTATAGAATGACTAGAGAGATGACATAAGGATGGAACTCATCTAGCATACAATTCAGAGAAGCTGGAATAAGTAGAGAAATGTCATTAAGAAGTACAGAGAGTGGGTTGAAAGGCTAAAACTCTTCTTTAACGACAAACACTGTTAGAGATATAATATTGAAGTGATAACTGCTTGAGAATTCTCCAGAATTTTCCATGGTTTCACATTCTGTGGTTTCTTTCAGTTACTGCCAGTCAACTTCAGTTCAAAAACATTAAATGGAAAATTCCAGAAATAAAAAATGTATGTTTTAGATTGTATGCCATTCTGAAGATTGCTATAATTGTTTTATTTTATTATTAGTTATCGCTGGTAATCTCTTACTGTACCTAACTTATAAACTAACTTTATTGTAGAAATGTGTGATAGGAAAAAAACATAGTATATATAGTGTTTTTCAGTACCCTCTGCCATTTCAGGCATCCATGGGGGCGGGGCCGGGGAATGTCTTGGGACAAATTCCCTGCAGATAAGAGGGGACTACTGTATTCTAATTTGTTGGCAAACTCCATACGTATACAAACAGTATTGGGGCTCAGAATATAATATCCCATAGTGTGGTACTTTAGCACTCTGCTGAGTACTTTGAACTAAAAAAGACTGGAGGGCCTTAAAAGCAGCCAAGTCTCTCTCTGATCTTCTGCTATCTCCTGCCCCTCCCTTTCCCCTAAAGCAAATCATAGAAACCAGTTTCTCTTCTCCAAAGTGAATCATAGAAACTAGAACCCTTCTCCTCCAAAGCCATCCATAAAACCTAAAAACATTACTATAACCTTCTCCCACCATTTTCTGTAGAAGCTGGCCATAAAAATGTTCTCTGACCTACCTTGTCTGATAATAGGTCATAAAGCCCTCATTCCAGAAAAGTCCTGCACCATACCCAGGAGGAAGAAATGCTACACAGAGATGCCAAGAAGCATCTGAACAGACAGGCCTCGGTGGACTTTTCCCCTCAGTCTGCTATCACTAGATCATACCTTTTCCAGTTACATTTCTAGATGGTTTTCTATTCTTCATCGAGCCTAAGCACAAAAACAGTTTTTCCTGGGCCTTTTGAGCTCTTTATTCCTGAAGGCTCCTGTGTCATGTAAAATGTTGACTAAATAAATTTGTTATGCTCTTCTCTTGCTAACCTGTCTTTTGTTATAGGAATGTCAACTATGACCCTTCTGATGGGCAAGGAAAGATATTACACCTTTCTGTCCCTACAAGAACATCAAGGAAAAAGTGGCAATCCTGAAATCAGAGCCAAACAAAAAATTACATACAAATGACCATCAGACAGAAGGAATACTTCTCATCTGCAACCATGTACTTCAAAATTATACAGAATGATTATATTTAAGGAAACATGGAAGGGAAAAAAAGAAAATTATCAACATAGAATTTATACTTAACTAAAATGTTATTCAAGAGTCAAGGCAAAATACAAATGTTTTCTGGCATATAACATCTAAGATCTTTTACCCAGTAGTTATTCTCCAAAAGAAAATTTATCCATGAGTTATATCAAAGGAATGGTAAAAAAAAAAGGAGGTAAGTCAGAATATTAGTAAGGGTTATCAGATAAACAAAACCAACAGGATATTTTATATATGTACATATAAACACACATACACACATACATGTCTATATGACACAGACATATATATATGTGTGTGTGTGCATATATATATCTACACAACAGAATATATAGATATGTATGTGTGTATATATATACATATATATATATATACATATATACACACACACACACACACACACACACACACACACATAAGAGGAAATTTATTACTGGGATAGGTTCACATGATTATGGAAACCAAGATGTCCTATTATGTGCTATCTGCAAGCTGGAGAACCAGGAAAGCCAGTGGTATAATGGAATCCAAGTCCAAAGGCCTGAGAACCAGGGGAGCTGCTGGTTTAACTCTCAGTTTGAGGCCGAAGATGGTGGGGGTAGCTGGGAAGTGGTTTGTATGTCCCAGCAGAGTTCCAGGGAAACCAGAAGCTTTAACCAGGAAAAGTGAATGTCCTAGCTGAAGGAGAAAGCCAGAGTTTGCATTCCTTTACCTTTTTGTTCTATTCAGTTGGGCACTTAACAGATTAGATGATGCCCACCCACCTTGTTGAGGGTAGATCTCCCTTATTTACTCCCATGATTGAAATACTAACCTCTTCTGGAAATACCCTTATCCATAAATAATGTTTTACCAGCCATAGGCATCTCTTAAAGCAGTCTAGCTGACACACAAAATTTTCACATCAAGAAATGAAAACAAAAGAGCAGTAAATTTGATTAAATAGCAATAATAAATTTAATTAACTACACTGTATAAATACTAATTTTGTGTTTTAAAAGTAGGGAAATCAAAATTCTTAACTAAAATAAAAAGATATGGACATGTTGTAGATTGTTCTATGGGAAAATCATGCTAAGAGGTAAAAAACAAACACTAGAAATTATAGAATTGGATTTTAAATTATCATTACTTAATTATGCTAATGGAGATATAAAAAAGATAATATTTGCATATCGAATCCATATAGAAAGTAATGACTATATATGCATATATATATATATTCATTCACCTGTATTCTGCTTACAAGTGTCATGCCTCGTGGCCATTGAAAATACTATCCCACCACTGTTTTTACTTTAAACATTGGACAATTACATTGCTATTATTTCAATGCTGGTATAAATAGAGAATAGCCTAGAGATAGAGCTACATGTTTATGGAAAACATATATAACAAGAGTAATGCAGATCAGTGGTGAATGATGAAATATCTCTTACTGAGTCCATCCAAGCAGAGTCCATAAGGGTACCTTTGGAGCATCCTTCTATTTGATCAAACATATCAATGCTCTGGGTCTTTACTTTTTATTTTTTCTCCTTGAACAATCAGTTCCTAAAGAGTGTATTTTAAAATCTTCTACTAAAATAGTGGATTTGTTCCCTTATCATTTCAATTATTTTTACAGCCAATTTAGTACTTTTTTCATATCTAATAAATGCCTTTTGCTTTAAAAGTCTATATTGTCTCATAATAACATGACTTTTTTTGATTTAGTATATTTTTAGCCTATGTTTTTCTCATCCTTTTATATCTTTGTAATACAAAGTTTATCTTGTATAAGCAGCAAGCTTTTTATTCTAATCTGATAATTTTTTGTTAACTAGAAAGTTTAGTTCAACCATTTGTATTTATTGCAATTACAATTGCATTTGGATTTATTTGCACCACCTTCCTACGCATTTTTATTGGTTTCTGTTTATATTTTCTGTTTCATTTTGCTTTAACTGATTTCTTGTCTTCTTTTCGATTTGAGTCTTGTTTACTCATTACATTATACTGTTAGTTTGGAAATGATACACTTGAGAGACTCACCCAACTTTATATGTACTTGTTATTGACCTGAGGTGTTTTTTGTTTTGTTTTGTTTTGTTTTCCTGTTTTTCACTTTTATTCATTTCTTGTATTTTGAAATTGGAGTTGGATTTTCTTCATCACATTTTTCCTTCTACTTGTTTGAAAATTATAATCTGTTAATATGCGTATTTTTAGTTATCCTCAATAACTTAAGATGCATTTGTAACAAGGTCTAAAGGTCTAAAGTGTTGAATCTCTTTCTGAAGTCTATTATTTTATCTGGATACCTCATACCATCTCGTGTGTGTGTGTGTGTGTGTGAGATGAGAGTTGTTGTTTACCTTGTACTCATATAGCTGAAAACCTGATATGAGTAAATTCTTGAGGACGTATTTGAAGTTGTATTTCACCAGAGAGGAATTGTGTTTGCTTTTGAAAATTTTTTCTGAAGGCATGACCAACCCTGGACAACTATAAGCTAAATTCTCCATTTAAGTGTTTTAGAACAACTCAGTGGGAATTTGGACCTCAAACTTACTTAAGGGTTGGTTTATGGACATATTCTTTTTTCCCTTCATCCCAGAACAAAAGTTGATATAGGGAAATTTCCTTGCTATCCCCTTCAGCATTGTGGGTTCTTTAATCTTTACTCTTAAATCTTTACACCGGAGTCTGAACTTCGCGAAAGTGTCTGCTGTAAGACTATCGATCCTGCAAAGGTTCTAGGCTTTATATCTTATTCCCTGCACTCCATGTCTTTCAGAGTGAAGCTCTTTCTTACCTCTAGGGTTTCTATTTTCATTTTGTGTTTATCCTTTTTAAATTTCTTTCCTTTCTGCTAGATGATATGTTTCAAGATGTTTAAATATTCCAAAAACACTGTTATTATTTTATTTGAGAGGGTCATTTAGGGTATTTTACCCACCTTATTTTTGGAAGTAGTATCAAACCTATATAATATAATTAAGAACAATTAGTTATTATTTCTCCAAATTTCCAGTAAAAGCTTGAAATTTCCAGAGATAACTATACTAGTTCCAGTTAGCAGCATAAATGTGCATAATAAATCAGTAAGCAAGTTTAATGTATTGCCTCTGAAGAGAGACTAGCACTACTTGGATAGTTTAATAACTTGATGTTCACAAGCCAGGAGTAGATCCTTCTGTCCTCTTTGATTTTTAAAAGTTACTACATCAGAAATTATGAGAGCTAAAAGTCTTGGATTTTTAGTATAGATGAGCTTGCTACTTCTTTTGACACTTTAAATATTGCTTCTTTTTTAAATTACGGCCCTATAAACATGAGAACAGTAAAGAGCCATTTGATAATTATTCCTTGTTAATAAATAATTCAGACTTTGAAAAGATGATAATTCTAATTCCCATGTCAAAGTTTTCTGTTAGTATTATTCCATTGAAATTATGTATTTCTTACCTATGGCTTAATAGGCTAGTAATCATATAATTATATCAGGGTATATGTTTCGCATTTTAATACATCTAACTTTGCACACTTGTGCTATTGTTGTAAATCTGGTTTACTTAATAGTTTTCTTTGATGTAGAAAAACTGCAAAAAATAAATGCAAAAATCATTTTTCAAACAAATATTGTATATCTCAAATGACTTCAGAGATCCTTTTTATTTTCAACTCAGTTCTTGTTAGTAAGATGTCATAGAGCAACTGATAGGAATCTTACATGATATTTATTCAGAAATGTTGCAATATTGAAATGTTAAATAAAATGCTTCACAGTGAAAGCCTAGCCTTCCTCTGAATTTCCTGGGTCTAAGTGTGGGTGGGGGAAACTTTTTACTGTAAATATAAAGTCATTCTTTGTGTGTACCTGTTGTATTTGCTCATCTTTTCCTTAGTTGATCCATTTTCCAATGTCAGCCACGGTATATTTATAAGTATAATGCAGAGCCATTAAAAATTGCTTTCTACTTCGTTGATATATTTAAGCAAAATTTGATTATGTCAAGAAACAAGCTTGTACAAGAATAAAAATTGACAAACCTTATAATATTTTGCCAAGAAGATGGCACTTTCCTTCAACTACTGATGAAAATGAGGACAAATGAAGAGCCAAACAGCATTTAATAGTGTGGTAGCCATATGAACTTTGGTAACAAATTTCATCTGTCTTATCGTTGAAGATGTAAGAGTTTTTCTCAGAAAGGCTGGGAATAAAAATGGTTGGGGCTGGGCATGGTGGCTCATGCCTGTAATCCCAGCACTTTGGGAGGCCGAGGCAG
>CAUYLG010079120.1:0-15180 GCA_963573385.1 Cacajao melanocephalus | reverse complement strand
AGCCTGGGCAGTAGAACAAGAATCCTGTTCTCTCTCCCTCTTTTTCTTCCTCTTTCTTTCTCTCATACATTCTTTTTCTTTCTTTCTTTCACTCTCACTTTCTTTCCTCTCTTTTTCTTTCTTTCAAAAAAAAAAAAATTTTGGAATTTATTTTAATAAACTTTTTGAAATTGAAGGATAAGATATACCAGTAAAGAGCAGCATTAAAGAATTGCAAAATGATTTGGTTGGCTGTGTCCCTACTCAAATCTCAACATGAATTGTATCTCCCAGAGAAATAGGGACCTAGGGGGAGGTAATTGCATCATGGGACCAGTCTTTCCTGTGCTTTTCTTGTGATAGTGAATATGTCTCGTGAGATCTGATGGGTTTATCAGAGGTATCTACTTTTGCTTCTTCCTTATTTTTCTCTTGCCACCGCCATTTAAGAAGTACCTTTTGCCTCCAGCCATGATTCTGAGGCCTCCCTAGCCATGCAGAACTGTAAGTCCAATTAAACCTCTTTTCTTCCCAGTCTCTAGTATGTCTTTATTAGCAGCATGAAAACAGACAAACACACAAATTTAACACACCCGTGTAATCACTCAAAGCAATCTATCCCTTCTCAGTTAATAAGCCTGCATTCCCCAGAACTAACCACTATCATGATACCTATAATAATTGCCGTCCTGCTTGTCATCATGTTTTTGACTGCTAAATTGGATCCCTAAACCTACTGTTCAGCTTGGGAGGTTATTCACCTTAATGTGAAAAAAAAAAATCACATATATTTAAAAATATTTGATTAAAAAAATTTATCTACATTGCAGTGTGCAGCAATTTATTCTCCTTGCTGTATGGTATTCTGTTGTGTGAATATGTGATTCCTTGTGTGTTCTGTTGATATTTGGATTGTTTCCCATTCAGAGTTTTATGGAATGATGCTGTTATGAATATAAGCTGACTCTTCTTGTCTGTTCTATTTTCTTAGATTTTGGCTTTACACATTTTTACCACCTTGGTTACCCTGATAATTTCACTATTTTGTTATTTATATTTATGTTTGCATCTCTAAACAGTAATATATATATACATATATTATTTTTTTAGAGACAGGGTCTTGCTCTATTGCCCAGGGTGGAGTGCAGAGGCCTAATTATAAGTCATTGCATTCTTGAACTCCTAGGCTGAAGTAATCCTGCTGCCTTAGCCTCCCAAGTAGCTGGGATTACAGGTGTGTGCCACCATGCCCAGCTTACATAATATATTTTAAAATTTTCTCTTGTTAACTTTATGAAATGGAATCCTACTTTATGTATTCTTCTGGATGGTTTGGTCATTAACCAGTTTTCGAAGTTCATTCCCTTTGATGCATGTAGCTATGGCTTATGCTTTTCTAGATATTGTTAGCATGAGCCTTGTTCTAAATCAACATGGAATGCTGTTGCCATCTATTGTTTGGTTATTTGTTTATTTGACAAGGTCTTACCCTGTTGCCTAAGCTTCAGTGCAGTGGGACAATCATAGGTCGCTGCAGTGTCAAGCTCCTGGGCTCCAGTGATCCTCCTGCCTCAGCCTCCTGAGTAGCTGGAACCACCATACCCAACTAGTATTTTTAATTTTTATTTTTTTTGTAGAGATGACGTCTCACTATGTTGCCCATGCTGATCTCAAACTCCTGATTAATAATGAATAATGTTGATTGTGAATACCACTCCAGTGATCCTCATGCCTCAGCCCCCCAAAGCACTGGGATTACAGGCATGAGCCACTGTGCCTGGGCTGTAATTTATTTTTGCCTGTGGTATAAATAAAAAGTACAATTTATTTTATTTTTTCGTAGATTGATGGCAAAATTTGCCAGGACTGTGTACTAAATAATCTATTATTTTCCTATAGATTCAACTAAAACTGTTGCAGTATATTCAACTTTGCATATTCTGGAATCTATTTTTGGATTTTCTATTCAGCACCACTAATCTACCTATCTGTTGCTATACAAATACTGTTTCTTTTTCTTGGTTTTATGTGTTTTGATTTCCAATAAGGCGTATCTCCCCCTGCATAATGTTCTTCATCATTATACTTTTTTTTTTTTTTTTGCCTTTTCTTGACCATTTATTCTTCCATGTAATCTTTAAGATCTTTTTTTTTTCCCCAATTTTAAGAAAAAGAATTTTTGGTGTTTCAACAAAAACTATGTTGAATACATTGTTGAACTGAATATCTTGATGATGATATTAAGTTGTCTTTGCCATGACATGAACATAGCAGCTTTTTAGAGTTTTTTTTTTTTTTTTTTTTTTTTTTTGCAGGAAGGTTGGTCCAAAGCAAGCTAGACTGCTACGTTTCTTAAAAAATTTTATCAGGTACTATAAATATCTGTGACATTTTAGCCTTTTATTTATGTAGGTCCTATCCTTACTGTTAAATTTATTTCAGTTATTGGAATTGTTTTCTTATTTCTGCTTCCAGATGATTTTTAATGGATTAAAGAGAATCTACTGTTTTTTAGTATATTTTATATGTTATCAGTGTATGAAATTATTTTATGTATACTTTTGATATCTTAGTTATAAAATGTCACAAATAAAAGAAATATTTCAATTATTCTTTAGATTTATTTCACTTTTTCTGATAGCATGTGTTAAAATTTCCAAGGAAATGAGTAATAATATTGATTGTGAATACTACTCTAGATACTGATTTAAATAGAAGTGGATTTAGTTTTAGAATATAGGCTATTTGCTGTTGATTTTTAATACATGGATTTAAAGCTTATAAACTAGTTTTGTTGTAATTTTATTCTACTTAGAGTTTTTATTATGAAGTGCTGCTGAATAGTATTAAATACCTTTTCAGTACTTATTAATATGATTATGCCATTTCTACCTTTCATTTGTTGATATAATCAATAATGTTGATAGATTTCCTAAATCTGAATTATTCTTACATTTCTGGAGTAAATTCTGCTCAATTAGATTAGATAAAACTCAGCTGTGATCCCATATGGTCCAGACCTTTAGTAAATTGTTAAATAAAACATACATAAAAGAGAGTGTTTTTCAACAATTGTCCCCTTTACATAACTATTAGATGTTTGATTTTACTGCTCACATTTGTGTGTCTACACAGTACTTTTTAAATTTTATCTTGCTAAACTTATAAAATGGAATCCTACTTTATTCTTCTGGCTTATTTGGTCATTAGCAAGTTTTTGAGGTTCATCCACTTTGATGCATGTAGTTATGGCTCATTATTTTTCACTGCTATATAATATCTTACTATATGAATATGTCATAGTTTACTCATTGTGCTTGATGGACATTTGTGTTGTTTCTGATTTTGGTGTTCTACAAATAATGGCATCATAAAATATTTTTTAAATATGCCTTTAGTACAAATGTACAAGAATGTGTCTAAGGTATATTCTAGAACTAGAGCTAAGCCATAGGGTTTGTCCATGTTTAATTTTGTGAGTTACTACAAGACTATTTTACACATTTTTGAAATTACAATCATACCAGCAGTTTATGAAAATTGCCATTTCTCCATATTGTTACCACCATTTAATATTGTTTGAAATTTAAATGTTTACTAATTTGGGTGTGAAATGAATCACATAGTTTAAAAAACTTTATTTTGAAATAATTTTAAAATTATAAAAATATTATAAGAACAAAATGATTCCCCTTAACTATCCAGATTCTTTGGTTTATCATATTTGCCTTATTTTTTTGAATTTGTATGTGTATGTATCAGCCATTTATCCAAGGATATCTGGTATATTTTGGTGAAGAATGATAATTATATACTGAGATCTGGGCCTTGTTGAGGTTACCCTCCCAGTGGACAGTTGGAAATCTCACACACACACACACACACACACACACACACACACACTCCCAGTTTATAAACATACATACGTATGTCTACATACCTATATCTATTTTCACATCCACTCATTTCTGTATATTAAAAATAAGTTGATACTGAGCTCCAATTCCAGTCCTCTCTTTTCTTATTTGTAACTCTTTCTCTGACAGAAACCTGGCTCCTATGGTCCTCAATATATTTAAGTATTTGTTCAGTCCGTGAGATGGTTAGGGTTTGTGTCCCCACCCAAATGTCATCTTGAATTATAATTCCCAGGTGTTTAGGGAAAGACCTGGTAGGAAATGATTGGATTATAGGCATGTTTCCCCTCATGATGTTCTTGTGATAGTGAGTGAATTCTCATGAAATCTGATGGTTTCATAAATGGTAGTTTTTCCTGTGCTGACACACACTCTCCTGCCTGCTGCCATGAAAGATGTGCCTTTGCTTCTTCTTCTGCCATGATTGTAAGTTTCCTGAGGCCTCCCCAACAACGTAAAACTCAGTCCATTAAACCTCTTTTCTTTATAAATTACCCAATCTCAGTTATTTCTTCATAGCAGTGTGAAAATGGACTAATACATTCCTTTCGTAAAGTAACCAATCACCTGACCAGCAGATTGTCTCCACCTCTCCAGCCATTTTGACATCGTGCATAGGCTCAAGTCTCCTCTACTAACTGTCGTGACTGTGTTTCCATTGCAGATTTTAAAAACATTTCTTGGATTACAAATTAGAAAAAACCTTTGACTTGTTGGGAATTTAGATGCTGCATTTGAAAATTTTTGATTTCTTTCTTTTGTCTTTTTCCTTCCCATTTGGATTCTTGTCTTTTTTTTTTTTTTTTTCCTATTGAGTCTGGATATTTGCAAATATCTTTAGAGTCATTGGTTTTCTTGAATATGTGTATTGGTGTCATTCAGGTCTGGAACATTCTTAGCATAATCTCTTTCAATATTCCTTTGCCCTATTCTCTTTTGAAAACTTCATTTAGATGTAAATTAGATGTTCTCATTTTCACTTGTTTAAAACTGTATTCTATGTATTTTTTAATTGTCTCTGTGTTTTGTTCTAAATAATTTATATTAGTCTGTCTTCCTGCATAGCAATTATTTCATCAGACTTTAAAACCAAGCCATTTAGTTTTAGCCTACAATTTAAGAAATAATTGACTATTTTATGACCACAAAGGTAATCTAGAGTTATTGTTTTTTTTTTTTTTTTCAAAAAAGCTTTCACAATTAGATTTAAAATAAATTTTTTAGTATGCTGTGAGGTGGGGGTAAAGATTCATATTTATGTATAGGGCTAGCCAGTTGCTTAATACAACTTGTTGAAAAGCCCATCTATTCCCTATTGCATGATAGTAAAATGCAATGAACTGACTGCGTATGTGTTGGTGTGTTACTAGATTCTATTCCTTTGATCAGTTTATTATTTTTTTTTTTTGCAAATAGTAAATTGAGTTAACACTCTAGCTTTATAATAGATCTTAATAACTGCCCTCCAGCTTTGTTCCTCAGGGTTTCCATGGCTCCTGTTAGATCTATTGTTATTGTTGTTTCTAGAGTGAGTACTCAGATCTTTTTCAAAGTTGCTTACTATTCACTTCCATTTTTAAGGCTCCCTTTTCTTCCTTTGGCTGTCACACATATCTCCATTTGTCATCATTGCTGTTTTTCTACTTGTATCCATATCTTTGCCAGTTTCTGTCTCTAGTTCTTCATCTCATTTCCCTCATCTACCCTTTTTTTCTCTACCTTGCCTGTCTCACAACACTTCAATAAACATGTAAGAACATGTTCCAGGGACGGATCTTTATGATAATTTAAAAATATATAGCAATAATGAAATTACTCAGAAAACAATGCATATATTTAATTTGACTCAGAAATGTTATATTG
This sequence comes from Cacajao melanocephalus, assembly GCA_963573385.1. Classification (NCBI taxonomy): domain Eukaryota; kingdom Metazoa; phylum Chordata; class Mammalia; order Primates; family Pitheciidae; genus Cacajao; species Cacajao melanocephalus. The sequence goes on along the minus strand of CAUYLG010079120.1, from coordinate 9,421 downwards.
CTTTCCAGAATGATTTTACCAATCTATACTCCTTCCAGCAGTGAATGATCATTCCTTTATACTTTCACATTTCCACCAACATTTGACATTGCTCAGCATTCATTTTATTAGTATTAAAGTTGTAATAGTGATATAATGTTTTAACATTTATTTCTCTTATTAGTATGTTTGAGCATACTTTTTATGCTTGTTAGCCTATACTTATCCTTTTCCTATTTTTTTGTTGGGTTTTTAAAATCCTCTTGCAAGGATTCCTTGTATATTCTAGACTGGAACTCTCTAGTAGAAATTTCTGTGATGATGAAAGTATTTTATTGTGATATGTCCAGTACAGGAACTACTAGCCTTGTGTAGCTATTGAGCACAATATCTATTGGCTACTGAGATGGAAAAATTACTTTTTATTGTTTATTTTTTTTTTTTTAGCATTTTTAGGATTTATTTTTATTTCTAAGATTTTGGTGCACCCGTCACCTGAGCAGTGTGCACTGTACCCAATATGCAGTCTTTTATTCCTTATCCCCCTCTCAGCCTTTCCCCTGAGTCCCCAAAGTACAATATATCATTCTTATGACTTTGTGTCCCCATAGCTTAGCTCCCACTTATGAGTGAGAACATAGGATATTTGGTTTTTCATTCCTGAGTTACTGCACATAGAATAATAGCCTCCAATTCCATCTAGGTTGCTGGGAATCCCATTATTTCATTCCTTTTTTTGGCTGAGTAGTATTCCATGGTATACATATGTGCCACATTTTCTTTATCCACTAGTTGATTGATGGGCATTTGGGCTGGTTCCATATTTTTGCAACTGAAAATTGCACTGCTGTAAACATTCTTGTGCAAGTATCTTTTTTTGTATAATGGCTTCTTTTTCTCTGGGTAGATACCTGGTAGTGAGATTGCTGGATCAAATGGTAGATCTACTTTTAGTTTCTCAAGGAATATTCACACTGGTTTACATAGTGGTTGTACTAGTTTACATTCCACCAACAGTGTAAAAAGTGTTCCCCTTTTCACCATATCCACACTAACATTATTTTTTAAAATTTTTTGATTATGGCTATTCTTGCAGGAGTAAGGTGGTGTCATATTGTGATTTTGATTTGCATTTCTCTGATAATTAGTGATGTTTAGCATTTTTTCATATACTTGTTGACCATCTGTATATCATCTCTTGAGAATTGTCTATTCATGTCCTTAGCCCACTTTTTGATGGGATTGTTTGTTCTTTTCTTTCCCATTTGTTTGAGTTCTTTGTTGATTCTGGTTATTAGTCTTCTGTCAGAAGTATAGATTGTGAAGATTTTCTCCTACTCTGTGGATTGTCTGTTAGCTCTGCTGGTCATTTTTACAATATTGATTCTACCAATCCATGAGTATGGATGTGTTTCCACTTGTTTGGGTCATCTATGAATATATTACATTTTAATTTTACTTAAGTTTAAATAGCCACATGTAGATACTGATTCATAAGTTAGAGAGTCAGCTCTAGATATTATTTCTTTGTAATTCTGGGGCACTGCAAATATCTTCTTTTTATCAGTGGTATTCAAATGGTATAGAAATGGGGAAAGGACCTGAATAGACATTTGTCAAAAGAAGACATTCAGATAGTTGACAGGCATATAAAACGGTGATTAGTATCACTAATCATCAGGGAAATACAAATCAAACCACAATGAAATATCATCTCATACCTGCTGGAATGTCTGTGATCAAAAAGAAAAAAGGTAACAAGTGTTGACAAGGGTGTGGAGAAAGGGAGACCCTTGTACACTATTGTATAAATTGGTACAGCCATTATAGAAAACTGTGGAGATTTCTCAAAAAATTAAAAATAGAACTAGCTACATTCAGCAATTTTACTACTTGATATATAACCAAAAGAAGTGAAAATAGTATATATTGAAAAGGGATTTGCACTCCCGTGTTTATTGCAGCATTATTCACAGTGCCAAGATTTGCAAGCAACATAAACGTCCATTGATAAATGTGTGTATAAAGAAAATGTGATATATATACACATGTGTGCATGTACATATATACACATATGCAATGGAATGTTAGCCAAGCTTTTATAAAGAAGAAAATCTTGCCATGATGAACCTGGAGGACATTGTGCTATGTAAAATAAGCCAGATACAGGCAGACAAATACTGCATGATCTCCCTTTTATGTGTGTCTTATTTCATCTTCTGTTGTTATAACAATATTATAAATTGGTTAATTTATAAAGAAAAGAAGTGTATTTAGCTCATGATTCTGGAGAGTAGGAAGTTCACGAGCATGACACAGGCATCTTGTAAAGCTCTTCTTGCTGTGTCACAACATGCCAGAGGGCATTACATGGAGAGAGGGCAAGAGAATGTGCGTCAGCTCTGGTCTCTTTTTATCTTCTGATAAAGCCATCAGTTTCATCATCAGCCTGATAATCTTATTGAATTCTAATTACCTCCCAAGGGCCCCATCATCAATCAGCATATGAATTTGGGTATTAAGTTTCCAATGCATGAAATTTGGGGTCACTCAAAAGTCCATAGTCTCATTTGAGACTTCAGACACAATTCGTTCTGAGTTAAATTTTCCTCCAGCTGTGAGTCTGTGAAATCAAAACAAATTGTCTATATCCAAAATACAATGGTCAGACAGACATAGCATAGACATTCACATTCTAAAAGGGAGCAACAGGAAAGAAGAAAGGGTAATTAGGTCTCCAGTAAGTCTTGTTGATCTAAAGGAAGAAACTGAGACACCAGATATAATTTTAAAGAGCTTATTTGAGCCAAGATGAGGACAGCTGTCTGGGAAACACTTCCAATTTGCCTTGGGAAGGACTTCATTCAGCCTTTGTTACAAACAAATTTTTAAAGGAAAAGCGGGATACAAATAGTGGGCTAATACAAGATAGTTAGGAATTATCATTAGTTTACAAAAATGATATGGATTAGTGATTAGCTATGCATTGTTGATCTATAGGGCATGAGTTATGGTATCCAGCGTATGGCATTCTTAGGTTAATTTATAGCTACCTGTAGCAGCATTCAGTCCACATAGTCGATGTAGCAATTGGCTTCAAGAGATGATTACTTAGTGAGGGAGTTGGGGAGGGTTAGGGGAAGGGGAAGTGGGACATGAGTTCCATCTTATTCTCATGCTTCTTTGGGCCTGAAAACCTTTTCTTTTTCTTCCTATTATTATTATTATTATTATTATTATTATTTAGACAGGGTCTTCCTCTGTCATCTTAGACTGGAGTGCAGTGGCATGGTCACAGCTCACTGTAACCTCAAACTTCTTGGCTCAAGCGATCCTCCCACCTCAGTCTCTTCAGTAGCTAGGACTACAAGCATATACCACTATACCCAACTAATTATTTTTTTTTGAGAGGAGGTCTCTCTATGTTGGCAGACTTATTTTCTTTGTATATTATGGTGCCTAGGCTAGCTGTATGGTCAGCATGTAGGAGGAGCTCTGATTACTCAATTTAAAAATTTATCCATATGTTCTGAATTATTCTACCTTCAATTTAAAATGTGTTTTACTCTTTCTGGTGGATTGTTTTGAAGAACACATCCACATTTTTCCATTTACCAATAAAATGTGCAAACCAATTGTTTGAGGTTTATAGCTTCATTTCTTACATTGTCTCTGAAGTATAGCCCCTTATATTCTATTCTACTGTGTCCTTTACATTTTCACAACATTGCCTAATAGGCAATTTAAATGTATGTTCTAAATTTAATTCTTTTTTTCCTTCCCCAGACCTGCTCGTTCGCTAGTGTTCTCTACCTTAGTAATTGGCTTCCAGTTCACCTGGTTGGCGTGACAAAAACTTCAGTATTATTGTTCATTGCCGTTTTTCTCTCACATCCCACAGGCATTCCTATTGGCGTTCCCTTTAAAACATAGCCCTCTTAACCTTTATCCCCTCCCCTCCACCATCAGTTTCTCACCTGGATTACTGCAACAGACTGTTCATTGATCTCTCTGCTACTCCCTTTGTCTGCCCCTCAGCACACACCTTCATATAGCCGGAGCCTGTTCTTCACATAGCTGGAGCCAATGAAAACCCAAATGTGATCATGTCCAAAACTTCCAAGGGTTCTCCTCCAAATTCATAGTCCTTATACAGCCTATATATAAATCCCTGTATGTCTGGCCCTTCACTGTCTTTCTGACTTCCTCCCCCACTATTCCCATTACTCGCATTCTCTAGCCACGCTGTTCCTGTGTAGATCTTTAACCATCTTCCTGCCTCAGGTCCTTTGTAGACACCATTGCTGCCCCAACATACTTTTTCTCAAGAATATATACATCTCTCATTTAAGTCTATTGTTTAAATACTGTCTTATTATAGAGGTGAATCCTGACCATTCTCCACAAAGTAACGTATTCTCATCTCCATAACTCTGTTTCTTTACTCTATTTTACTTCATAACCTTAATGCCAAACTCACATTATAATACAGATATACTTTTATCTTTCTCCACAAGAATGTAAGCTTTTTAGAGGGAAGAAATTTGCTTGTCTTGTTCACTGTAATCCCTGTACTTAGGGAAATTGCTGACATATAATATGTCCCTTTAAAATGCATTTTTTGAGTGTGACCAAATTTCTCTTGGTGCTCAATTTAGAATACATCTGCTTTCTTATTTGTTGTTCTGCATGAGATTGGGGTCCATTTTTAAGAGTACTTGACTTTATTTTGGAAGGTTGTCTTTAAGTTGTGCATTATTAAACTTATAATCTTCTGAATTGTTAATTAGTTTGTGCATTCCTTTTAGGATAATTCATCAAATGTTTCATCTTTGGTAAGTCATTCTCAGGAAGATGGAGTGAAAAATAAAGAGATCCTTTATAATTTAAAAGTAGAAATTTTGGCCACCAGATGGAGACCCAGTACTGACTTTTTATCATAGGCTGACTATCCAAGAGAATTAACCTTAAGAGTAAATGTTTAAACCGAAATGCAACTTTTACTCCTAATTTGTATATTTCTAGCAACTTTACTCATTAGAGATATTATTACCTATATCAAGGAAGGAGTGGAGTGGTTAGCAAGTTATACTAGAGAAGAATCATAGAATATAAAGCAACCAGAGGCAAATGCATTTGAAGATCAGGGTTCTTAGCTGATTCTCTGGTAAAGTAAGGTCGGAAGAGAACAGGCTGTTGAAGAAAGTGAAAATGTGCAGGTAATGCTGAGTGATGGAATTTTAGGAGCCAAGGGAAATGTATTGTGGGGAAAAGGGCCAGACAGGAAAGAGTTCAGAGGGAAAAATAACTTGTGATAAAATAGGTGTAACTACAGTGTGCCTTCCTGACGCAGCAGAGTACAGAGACAATAAAAGTCATAAAGTAGGAGGATTTCAGAACGTCCTTAGTGGCAAGGATCTTCTAACTGGCCAGGCAGGTTGGAGCTGCTTGTTCATTCCTAAATGAATGGGGACATTGGCTGATTTTATCACTCTATCTCTTTTATTTTTGGAATCATTTTTCCACAGTGCCATATAATTTGGAGACTACATGTGCCACATGAGGTACCTAAATAAAACAATAAATATGTTTTCTTTGAAGTTCTTAGCAAATACGATTTCTTCATACCTAAAAGAAAAAAGACCCCAGAGGGAAAGGTAAAATACTTTTTCAGTTTTTACTCACTGAGTTTTATTTACCTTACTTTTAGCAGTGGCCCCCGCCCCCCCCCAAAAAAATCTCTTCATGTCAATGCTAGGAGGAGAAAAATAGTTCATAGTTTATATGCTATTTGACCTAAACATTAGAAGAGAAAATTTCCTTTTGTTTCATCGTCACCTTACAAGGAAATTGATGATCTCTGCTCTATTTTTTTTCACCCCACAAATAGCAATAACCTTTTAATTGATCTCTCTGCCTCTGTTCCCTTCTCTGTCCAATTGGCCTTCTGCAATCCTATGAAGCTAATTTACGAAAAACAAAAATGACCCTGCCATATTTTTTTTTCCAACTAAAATCTGTCAGAGACTGCACTGAGTGCAGGGTAAAATCCAAACTCATTAGCATAGCGAATTCTCCTGACCCTGACCCTGCCTAGATTCTGGACTTGATGCTCAGCTCAGGTATGACTTTTGAAGCTTTCCTTAACTCTTCTAGTAAAAGTGATAGGGCCCCCTCTTTTGTGTTGTCATGGGTTTGTTTGCACTGTTTCAGTAGTCCCTTCTTAGGTAGAGTTTTGCCTTCCGTTGTTTCAGATACCTGAAGTCAAAAAATAGAGGAGTATAGTACAATAAGATATTCTGAAAGAGTGAGAGAGACCACATTCACATAACTTTTATTACAGTATACTGTTATAATTGTTGTTTGTTATTATGATTATTGTTAGTCTCCTACCATGCCTAATTTATAAGTTAAACTTTATCATAGGTATGTATGTATAGGAAAAAACATAGTCTCACATCCACAGCTCAAACTGATGGGTTCAGTCAACTGCAGATAGAAAATGTGACAACAAAAATATTTTATCGCAATATTTATTTCAATAAAAAATAATGAGACAACAAAAAATGATACACATGAAACAATATAGTATAACAGCAACTTATATAGCATTTACATTGTATTTGGTATTATAAGTAATTTAGAGACAATTTCAAGTATATGGGAGGATGTGCATAGGCTATATGCAAATACTATACCATTTTATATCCAAGACTTGAGCATTTGCAGATTTTGGTATTCATGGGGGTACTAAAACCAATCCCCCAGATATACTGAGGGGTGACTGTATATGTCTGTTTTGATGTGATCCATGGTTTTATGGAATCCACTGAAGGTCTTGGAATTATCCCCTGCAGATAAGGGGGACTACTGTATTAAATCACTTTTCACCTTATCTTGTATTTAACTTTTGTTGATTTTGATCTTGCATAGATTATAAGTTCCTTGAGATTGGGGATTCTGTCTTATTTCCCAAGGTCTTCAGTGAAAGAATTATTTACTGAGAAGTGTTGTTACAGAGAGAACAATTAGCAAATTTTTTGATGCACCTTTCAACTTTGTTTTTGTAACCTTTCAGTTTTGGTTTTGTAAAAGCCTATAGTATCATTTACTTTCTGTTATTCTATACTATAGACTATAGATAACCAATTTGATTTAAAATTTTTTTGCATTTTAGTGTTCAAAACCAAAATAGCCTCTTGGGCAAAATAGTAAAACAAAGAGGGCATTGTTATTTTAACCCCTTATAATGTAAATCATTCATTGCCTTTATATTACATCATAAATACAATTTAATAGAATTATTTTCTCTTTTAATAGTTATCTACAAATTAAACACCGATAAAGTTAATCAACATGAAGAATTAATAGCCATATAGTATAAATAACCATATAGTATAAATCAACATGAAGAATTAGTTTCAGTCTACATCCTCCCTCTCAAAAATGCCTACATCAAACACAATGAAAACAACAGTACACAAATTGGTTGAAGTAAAGTATAGTAAGTACTAGTAATCCCAATATTGAAGAATACTTTAGGGTTCATTTATTTATTTATTTGGCAAACATTCATTCAGCATCTACTATTTGTCAGGCACTGGCCCTGATCTGGAGAATATCTGTAAATAAAACAGTCAGCTCTCAACTCTCCTGGAACTTAACATCTTATTTGGGAGACAGATAATAAATGAGCAATATGATTTTGGGTAATGGTAATTGCTATTAGTAAAATCAATCAGGGGAATAATGTATAGAATTGCTGAAATGTGAAGAAGCAATTTGACTTTTTTTCTCATTGAAAAGATTATATGAGCAATGATGATAGTTTAGATTACGGTAGTAGTTGTAAATATGGGAAAAAGTATATGTATGTGGGATATATTTTGAAGGTTGAGATATCAAGACGTTCTGATAGATTGGATGTGAAAGATAAAGAAAGATAAAAATAGATTTTTAAAAGAATGATTTAAAGTTTTTTTTCTTTTGCTTGAATACCTACAGATTTTAGTAAAACAAATTCGATTTTCAAATTCTTGCACTTTTATGCTTAAAACTAAAAGGGTATAGGGATTGTTTATTGGATTGGGAGGACATTCAATAGATATATAGGGCAAAAAGGAGTGGGAAACCCAAAGTATTCCTCAGTCCTAAATACTCTTGCCTTACTCTTTCAGACCATTTTCTATCTCTTACCTAAGAAATTTTGTATCTTTGTGGCATTATCAAATAATTTGATAAATCTCAATATCTTCACCCCAATAACCATTTCCATGTAAACATGGAAATAAAATGTCTAGTGAGAGGGTGTATTTGCCAGAGTGTGCTAGATATTTTCTGTTTTTCCCTCCAAATTTAAAATCTACTCTTTTTCAGCCTTTTCTGTTTCCCAGAGGCTGACTTTATGGATTACATCAGTAGGATGTCTTATCCTCTGGATTTTGTTTAGGTTTGGCCAATGGGATACATAGAAAGGAGATCAGAGGGTGGGAAAATAGTGAGATTGGCATGTTTACTTACCTTCCTTCCTCACTACAACTTACCATGGGCTGGCTGTGTTCCTTTACCAAAGACCACAGCTCCAACCAGGTGATCCTCTCCTATGGTTACTGTCACTGGGTTTTGGTACCCACACTGTCCCTTTGCTCCTTAAGGATTAGGGGATTTCTTATTGCTAGTCTCAGGGTACTGTATCATCCCTTGTTGATTCTCTTTGACCCCTTATATAGACCTTTATAAAAGTCTCCTTAAAGACTCCTAATTATATCCTGTTTCCTTTTAGGACCTTAAATGAATCACAGTGTTGTTTTTTTTTTTCATTTGAAAGCTGCAGAAGCTGACTTTGGCTGAATTAAGCAATAAAGAAATTAACTGTAAAGTTTATTAGGTATCTGGTAGGATTATCCAAAATCATGTTACATAACTTGCCCAATGAGAACACTGTCACTGTTGTTACTATCCCTCCCTAGATGCAATTGTTGCTAGTTGTTATTCCCTACCAATACCATTTCCGATTTAGAAACAGAACCTCAAAATCAATAAGAATTGGCCATTCCTGCCACTAGTGACAGACAAAAGCAAAATACAATATGCCCCTTCTGGTTATTTGGCTACCCAATATCAATAAACGCTCATATTCCATACTCAAACTTTTAAAACACATAAAATGCTCTTTCTTAATGCAATACAAATATCAAACAATCAATATTGTGAAAATCAATCCTGCCCAAAGTAATTTAAAGATTCAGTGCTATCCCCATCAAACTACCATTGACTTTCTTCACAGAATTAGAAAAAACTTCTTTAAATTTCATATGGAACCAAAAAAGAGCCCATATAGGCAAGACAATCCTAAGCAAAAAGAACAAAGCTGGAGGCATCACACTACCTGACTTCAAACTATACTACAAGGCTACAGTAAACAAAACAGCAAGGTACTGGT
>CAUYLG010079119.1:0-12445 GCA_963573385.1 Cacajao melanocephalus | reverse complement strand
GCTAGCCATGTGCAGAAAGCTGAAACTGAAACAATAGGTATACACTAGTACTATCCAGAGAATGTCTTAATCATAGTGCTTTTGAAAGTGTCTAACCAATTCCTCAAGTGTAAGTGGCTAACAGTTTAAGAACTATCTCTTTCTAGAAGGAGTTACATTTTCATATGGAGTTATGGGAGACCAAAGAGCCATTAAGTTCTAAAATAACAAAGTTGTGACAATGGAATTTATTTATTTAATTATTATTCTTATTTATATTTTTCTACTAGTTATTGGGTACAGGTGGTATTTGGTTACATGAGTAAGTTCTTTACTGGTGACTTGTGAGATTTGATTCGCATATCACTAAGCAGTATACATTGCACCATATTTGTAGTCTTTTATCCCTCGCCCCCCACCCTTCCTTCCAAGTCCTCAAGGTCCATTATATCATATCAGTGAGGACATACAATGTTTGGTTTTCCATTCCTGAGTTACTTCACTTAGAATAAGTCTCCAATCTCATTCAGGTCCCTGAAAATGCTGTTAATTCATAATTCATTCCTTTTTATGGCTGCATAGCATTCCATTAAACACACACACACACACACACACACACACACACACACACATATATATATATCACAGTTTCTTTATTCACTTGGAGATTGATGGGCATTTGGGTTGGTCCCATGATTTTGCAATTGTGAATTGTGCTGCTATAAACATGCGTGTGTAAGTATCTTTTTCAAATGGTTTATTTTCCTTTGGATAGATACCCAGTAGTGAGATTGTGGGATCAAATGGCAATTCTACTTTTGGTCCTTTAAGGAATCTCCACACTGTTTTCCCTAGTGGCTATACCAGTCTACATTCCCACCAGCAGTGTAGAAGTTTCCTGATCACTGCATCCATGCCAACATCTACCCTTATTTGACTTTTTGATTATAACCATTCTTGCAGGAGTAAGGGGATATTGCATTGAGGTTTTGATTTACATTTCCCTGGTCATTACTATATCTTCTTTTTTTTTTCTTCTCGAGATGGAGTTTTGCTCTGTCACCCAGGCTGGAGTGCAGTGGCATCATCTTGGCTCACTGCAACCTCTGCCTCCTGGGTTCAAGTGATTCTCCTGCCTCAGCCTCCCAAGTAGCTGAGACTACAGGTGCCTGCCACCACACCTGGCTAATTTTTGTATTTTTAGTAGAGACAGGGTTTCACCACATTGGCCAGGATGGTCTCGATCTCTTGACCTTGTGATCCGCCTGTCTCAGCCTCCCAAAGTTCTGGGATTACTGGCATGAGCCACTGTGCCCGGCCTTGTATATATTCTTTTGAGAGTTGTCTATTCATGTCCTTAGCCCACTTTTCCATGGGATTCTTCATTTTTTTTTTCTTACTGAGTTGTTTGAGTTCATTGTAGATTCTGGATATTAGTCCTTTGTCAGATGTATAGTTTGTGAATATTTTCTCTCCTTCTGTGGGTTGTCTGTTTACTCTGCTGACTGTTCCTTTTGCTGTGCAAAAGCTCTTTAGTTTAATTAGGTCCCAGCCATTTATCTTTGTTTTTATTGCATTTGCTTTTGGGTTTTTAGTCATGAAATCCTTGCCTAAGCCAATGTCTAGAAGAGTTTTACCAATGTTATCTTCTAGAATTTTTATAGTTTCAGGTCTTAGGTTTAAGTCCTTAATCCATCTCAAGTTGATTTTTGTATAAGGTGAGAGATGAGAATCCAGTTTAATTCTCCTATCTGCGGAATTTTACCCCCTGCTCCTTTAGCCAGCCTCCCAATAGATCCCTGTGGTTCCAGGAAGAAACGGGCTGCTTGGGGAACCAGCAAGTTCCTAGGCTTTTTCTGCTGCTTCCTCTAACCCCGTATTTCACTTGGCTCTCTATCTTGACTCAGTTCCAGGTAAAGATGGAAATTTCTCTTTCCAACAGAGCTTCAGCTTCTCCAGTGGGGAGTGTGTGTTTAGGAGAGGAGGGTCTCCCATTCCCACTTCTGCAGTTGGGACATTCACAGTATTTGGGGGTCTCCTGGGTCCTGCAGGAGCAGTCCACTTCCTTCAGAGTGTGGGTCAGTGTCTGTGGGTCCTCTTGGGATTGCTGATTTGTTCTTGCAGTCAATCTGGAGCTAAAAATCACAATGCAAGCCTCCGCATTCTGCTCTGTCTGGAGCTGCTATCTAGTCATGCCTCCCATCTGCCATGATCCCCGACAATGGAATTTAAAATACTGGGATTGGCTAGCAGTGCACAAATTGGGAACAGAAAATACATTTCTAGGGATCTTCAAATTCCATTAGGTATGTAGTCATTTTGCCAATTGGAGAGGTCAGTTGTTCCAGGCTCCTACAGAATCTTCCTCTGAAGAGGAGGTTCAAGATGACAGATAAAAGACAGGGCTGATGTGCAGATCCCACTTGGATGGACAGAACAGTGTGTGGAGACTCATCATGGACTTTTGCTCCAGGAACCAATATTGGTGTGAACCAGGAAACCTGAAAATTCAAAAATACTTTGAAAGAAGCTGCAGACTGCTACAAGTTTCATGAGACAGGAAAAAATCTGCAAGTTCCCAAAGTGTGAGAGTGGGAAAACCTGCCCCTGATCACCCGTCCATCCCCACCAGGGAACCTGAAAACCCAGATTACAAGAGAAGGATTTAAATTTACCTAGAGCTGAAATGGATTTACTGTGAAATGTAAAAGTAGAAGCAGCCATGGGAAGTGCCTTGTAGGCACTCTCATTCTCCAGCTTGAGTCCTGGGAAGCCACCCTTGACTATATCTCACAGGTGCACTCAGGGAAGGCAGCTGGAAAAATTTGTGAGGGGATCATAGGGTGAAAGTAGCCTCCAACTGAACTTTGTAATAGTTTTGATTGGATGCAAAATCTCTTGAGCAGAATCCAGGGGTGAATGGGAACTGCAGCAGAAAGGAGCACAGTGGGGGCAGATGGGGAGGGATATGGCCTAAAAGCTGTGCTTGCTTTTTCAGTGGGGAAATTTCTAGTCTGGGGCTAGGTCTGAGTCCCATGGCCAGGCTGCCTGGAGATAAACTTGGCACTGTTAGCCTGGCACAGGGTGAGTGAGACTGGCCTTGCCAACTGTGTGGGAGCTGAGTGATGCCTACTGCTATTGGTTTTTCCCACTTCCCTGGTGACAGAGGAAGCCATAATCCCCTCTGGAACATAACCCCATTGGTCTGAGAACCACTTCCCCAGCCCTCACAGTGGCCACAGTAAGCCCTGTCCAAGGAGAATCTGAGCTCAGACCCACCTAACTCTGCCCTCATCTGATGATATTTCTCTACCTGCCCTTGTAGCCAATCACACAATACATAATTTTTTGGGAGCTTTATGACCCTGCCCATTACCTGATAAACCCAAATACTTATCCTGGCAAACTTAGGGCAAGCCTATATCCCTCTTCTACTATCACAGCTGGTGCTCTCTTGCAAGTACCACCTCCTGGCTGGAGGCCAACCAACTCAGGATATTACAGCAACTCATGACAGAAAAATCCTGTTCCAAGGGAGGAGAAAAGAACAGCTAATTCTACTGCCTGCAACATCCTGGCTAACCAGTGGTCCTGAGTCTGTCCATGTGACAACCTCACTGCTAACATAACCAGAATTTGAGAAAGCCAGCACACTGAACATATCTACAACCAAGGACTCTCACAGAATCTACTTTACTCCCCTACCACCTCCACCAGAGCAGGTGCTTGAATCCACAGCTGGGAAACCTGAGGATGTGTTACATCACAGGACTCTTTTGCAGACATCCCCCAGCACCAGATCAGAGCCAGGTAGCCCCACTGGACGGCTAGATCCAGAAGAGCAGTAACAGTTACAGGAATCCCTATCCCTAGGGGAAGAGAGGGAGTGCAGCACATCAAGGGACCACTCCATGGGACAAAAGAATCTGAATCTGAATAGCTGCCCTTGAGTTCTAGATTTTTCCACTGAAATAGTCTACCCAAATGAGAAGAATCAGAAAAGCAATTCTGGTAATATGACAAAACAAGGTTCTTTAACACCCTAAAAAAATAACACTAGCTCACCAGCAATGGATCCAAACTAAGAACAAATCTCTGAATTGCCAGATACAGAATTCAGAAAGTTGATTATTAAGCTACTCAAGGTGGCATCAGAGAAAGACAAAAACCAACTTTAAGAAATTAAAAAAAAAAATTATGGGTAAAAAATGCTCCAGAGAAATAGGTATTATAAAGAAGAAACAATCACAACTTCTGGAAGTGAAAGACGCACTTAGAGAAATGCAAAATGCACTGGAAAGTTTTAACAACAGGATAAAACAAGTAGAAGAAAGAACTTGAGAGTTTGAAGACAAGGCCTTCAAATTAACCCAATCAGACAAAGACAAGAAAAAAGAATAAAAAATGAACAAAGCTTACAAGAAATTTGGGGTTATCTTAAATAGCCAAACCTAAGAAAAATTGGTGTTCCCAAGGAAGAAGAGAAATCTAAAAGTTTGCAAAATGTATTTGAGGGAATAATTGATAAATTTCCTGGTCTCACAAGAGATCTAGACATCCAAATACAAGAAACCTAAGGAACATCTGGGAAATTCATTGCAAAAAGATAATTACTTAGGCACATAGTCATCAGGTTATCTAAAGTCAAGACAAAGGAAAGAATCTTAAGAACAAAGGAAAGAAACTTAATAATCTTAAGAAAGAATCTTAAGAACTTAAGGCAAAAGCATCAGGTAACCTATAAAGGGAAACCTACCAGATTCACAGCAGATTTCTCAACAGAAACCCTACAAAGTCAGAAGGGGTTGAGATCCTATCTTTAGCCTCCTCAAACAAAATAATTGTTAGCCAAGAATTTTGTATCTACCAAAACTAAGTTTCATAAATGAAAGAGAGATAAAGTCTTTTTCAGACAACAAATGTTGAGAGAATTCACCGTCACTAAGCCAGCACTACAAGAAATGCTAAAAAAGTTCTAAATATTGAAAGAAAACCTCCAAAATACAAGAAAGGTTATAATTTGAAACTAAAAAAAAAAACAAAAACAGATGGTGTGGATGTGATGTAAAGGGAGCACTTTTACACTGCTGGAGGGAATGTAAACTAGTACAACCACTATGAAAAACCACACGGAGATTCTTTAAAGAACTAAAAATAGATCTACCATTTGACCCAGCAATCCCACTGCTGGCTACCTACCCAAAGGAAAAAAAGCCATATGAAAAAGACACTCGCATATGCATGTTTATAGCAGCACAATTCACAATTGCAGAAGTATGGAAGCAGCCCAAATGCCCATCAACCAATGAGTGGATAAAGAAAATGTGATATATATATGTGTGTGTGTGTGTATACATATATAAATGTGATATACATATATACACATATATAAATGTGATATACATATATATATATATGTGTGTGTATATATATGTATATACACACACACACACACACACACACACACCCCATGGAATACTGCTTAGCCAAAAAAAAAGAGACAAAATAGTGGCATTTGCAGCACATACCCTGCTTGGATGATAGGTGAACCAAAATCGCAGAAATCATCACTAAAGAACTTTCCCATGCAACCAAACACCACTTGTTCCCCTAAAACTATTGAAATGAAAAACCAAAATCAAAATTAAAACAAAACAAAAAGAATCCTCCTTTGATGACAACTTTCTTTTTTACAATTAAATCACTCAAGTGATCAGATGACTGAAGTAGGTAAGTCATCTTTATAATTAGTGCTAGAAGATGTCCAGGTTACAAGTAAGGTACATAGTTGGTGTTTGGTTTCCAGAGGATTTAATACCAGCAGATGGTGCTAAAATGTATAATTTCTCCCTCTTAAAATAAATATTTAATATTTTCATAAAATCATAAACTAGATAAATATAGATACATTAACTAATTGTTATGAAAGGTTTGGATAAGGATAACACTTGTCACTGTTTAGCTTTCTTGAACAGAGCTCCAATTGAGACCTAGGGTCCCCTGTAGGCTCCTTTCAAGCTAAATCAGTTTTCTTTTAGTTGGAGTCTCAGCTACAGGAAAGTAATTAAAGCATAAAAGATTTTATTCGCCTCATGCTCCAACTAGAAGGCAAAGCTCAACCAGTGATCTTTTTATATAACCCAGTGAAAGATGGTTGTTTGCTACTTAATGGAGTTTTCAGTGCCTTTTCTTTTCAGCAGAATATCAGTCTTTGAAGAAAAAAATAACTGTTCTCAATTTCTGACTCTTTCTTTATAGACACAAAGTACATTAGTGCTTGTAGAGAATTTAGCAACCATTCAAGCTAGTGGCTTTCCAACTATTTTTAGCATTTGATTAATTTTGTTTTCAAATGGAATATTTCATGGAAGCCTAATATATAAAACACATAGAAGCAGAAATGCTCCATTGAAGTGTGTTACGGAGTCGGCATCTCTGCCCAATTGGCCTCTCCTTGCCTTTCTCATCCCTCAGGTAGCCCTTCAGCCACGTGTTCAAGCCACACCATTTGAACTTGAACCTTAGGGCTTCACAAAACAGTTTGAAATATATGATTGCATTCAAGGTCACTCATACTGGGAAACTGAGTCCAGTGAGGGAAAATGTTAAAGGGTATGAAAAATGGCTGGAGGGGCCAGTTAGTTTGGTCAGCAAGGCCAGTCCATGTATACAGAGCATGTAGTGGAAGTAGAGTTTTAGTTCTCTGGTTCCTATTGTGAATAGTTATAGATGTACACAGGTCCTGGTCTCCTATAATATATTTGATATTTCCATAGAATTTCCTCAGCTTATTCCCCTGGGAGGAGTATAACCTCCCCACCACCACCCGACTAAGGACACCCTTGAGGAAATATCTCATGACCCTCTAATACATAGCCTGGCTGGGTATAAATGTTACACTTTTGGTTTGGCCCAGGGAAACTTGCAAAATTTTCCAATTAGTTTAAAGCACCCTAATCATACCTTTCTGCTACTTTCTTCTTCCCTAGAAGAAGGGCTTTTGTGCTGCTCAAGATGCTAATCAGGGAGCACAAAAGGGCTGCTGATCTTATTCAGGCCAATATGCTCCTTTCAGATGCTCTACCTTTAACCAAATTGAACCAAATTTTTTCTTTTACATAATGCAAGCTCTCCTTCTTTTGGATAGAGATGCCACTCTCCAGGGACCCCCAAGTTTTGGGGAATGAGATCAAGAGAGATAGCTAATGATCTATGCCTTCTCAATGAAGATGGAACCTGTCATTTTGGAGGGGCTCCTGTAGCAAGGGTTAGTAGGGAAATAGGTTTTCAACCAGCATGTATGGCTCAAGATATATGCCATGTTTGGCATTATGCTCAAAAAGCTTTTGTCAGATTATCTTAAACATGGTGCCAGATAATTTTACAGCCTCAGGTATGTGAGTGATATTCCTCACAGTGTAAATGGTTTCCTCTGGAGTTGTATGATCCTCAGGTACTGAAGATGATGTTAATTAGACTTATAGCCCCAAGTTCTAGGAGAGTGCATTCTGACATGAATATGTTTGTGTGGGCAAACCATGATTATTAGGGCCATAAGGGTCCTCAGCGATTACTAGTTAAACCCTGTCATTTTATTAATGAAGTTTTAAAAGCTCAAAGGGTAGCAAAGACTTTCCCCAGATCACATAGATGAGGGCAGAATTTGGAACAGAAGCCAGGCTTTGTAAGTCCCACTGATTGTCCTTACCACTGTACCTGCTGCTCCTCTACATGTAAGGGACATGAAATCACCTACACAGTGAAAAGTAAAGTCCATGTATGGCACTAAAGTATTTGTATTTTCACTTGTCCTTTGAATGGTGACAAACAAAATGAGAGAGTTGCTAGATGAGCCAGGAGCCTGGAAGCCTGCGGACTATTCCCTGGATTCATTGTATCAACCCATTGCATAAAGACCCAGGCACAGATGTCTTGGAGCCTTTGCTAGGAGTGAGATCGATGGAAAAATAGGCTTGAAAGCTCAATAAGAAAAATGAGAACATTAAAAAAAAACTATCCCATTGCTCAGCAAACTCTAAGACTACCCTCAGTGTTGGTGGATAGGACCCAAACACTGGCAGATTTTCTTCTCATCGTAGTCGGACTTGAGCACCCAAGATAACTTAATATACTGAAATAATGCAATTAAGCAGGCTCAGCATCCAGTCTCACTCACTTTAACAAATATAATTTGGGTGATATCATGAAAAACAACATTCTTCTTGTGAGTGGATGTAGATTACAAGAAAAATGATCACATGGCTTAGTCTTGGCAAGCAGAGAGAAAGCACTAAATTTGGTCCTCTTGAGAATGTGTTCTGTAAATGTCTGGAGCTTATACAAGTGATAGAACTTAGTCAAAACTGTGTATATGTGTGTTTTTGCATATATGCACATACATGCTTGCATGTATCTGTCCATGTGCATGACTCTTACCATCATCCTCTTAATTCTAGGTCATACATGTACAGATGTTAACTCATCTTTCAAAGCAACCTTATTTACCTAAGCCTCTTCTACAGATGTTAAAAACTCAGATTAAGAATTGGGCAGTGACTTGTCAAAGGTCATGTAACACATTAATAACAAAACATGGGCTAAGTCATGTTTCCTGACTGCCAGGCTTGGAGGTAGCAGAAGGCTGATATGACTGGGACACTATTCCAAGGAGCCATCACAGTCAACCTTGGTCATACCTCTATAAAAAATTATCTTTTCTATTTGCTTCAAAGAGTTGGTTTTGCCTGTTGTCCTTGAAACAGTATCTTTTACCATAGCAATAAGGATTGTCTGCAAACCAGAGATTCCCTTTATTAAGCTGCAAAAGCCTATACTGCTCTGGAGAGAAATCCCTAGAGAGGCAGAAAGGTAGGCAGGAGAGCGGTGTGTATATGGCCACAAGAGGGCATGTGAAGAGTGGCCCCAGATTTGAAGGCATATGATTCTTTGAAGTAGCTGGCCATGGCAGAAAGGAAGTTTGGTGTGACCACTGTGATTGATTTATCAAGTGCCAACATTATGTCAGGCACTTTGGTGTGGTGAAAGAATACTGCCTTTAGCATCTGACTGTCCAATTCAAATACTACCTAGACCACTTGCTGGAGGTATGATCTTGTACAAGTCATCTGAACTTTCTGAGCCTCAGTTTCATCATCTATTAAATAAGAAGAATATAGTACCTAATTCTAGGGTTGTAAGGAAAACTTTAGATGAAATTATGTGTGTGTGTGTGTGTGTGTGTGTGTATGTGACTACACAGTTTTCTGGCACATAGAGAATATTATGGAATAAATGTTCTCTACCTGCTGCGTAGAATGCAGAAATGAAGATGTAGTCCCTGACTTTAGGGAAAGTGCAGCCTAAAAAGGGAGGTAAACCATGTATACATTTTTGCAGTTTCAATTCCTTTGGCTCTCTGTATCAGTTATAAACACTGCTCATTACCTATCTAATATTTTTTCTTGATTTCTTCTATACTAAAAAGAAAAAAACCCGACTACATGGGGATGCAATATGCCCAGTTAATTTCTTGAGTGCCTGTGCAGCAAAAGGCAATCATGTGATGCAGTTCTGGTCAATGAGATGTACTTGGAAATCTACTAGGCGAGGCTTTAGGGAACATGATTGTTTTCCTGACAAAAGAGACAAATCTTGCTGGCTTTCTTCATCCAGCCTTTTCTTCATACTGCTTGGAATGCACATGTAATGTCTAGAGTTGTAGCTGTCATCTTGCAAAATGAAATATTGTGGAGCTGCTGTATCTTCCCTGAATTGCATGCCATCAGACTACTGACTTCATGCGAAAAAGAAAACTAATTTCTTGTTTAAGTCACTGGACTTGAGTTTTTGTTACATGTAGCTGAACACAATCCTAACTGATATAGTAAAATTTCTGATTTCTTTTTTCAGATCTACTGGAATTCTCCATTGGAATCGAAGGAAGTATGAAACATTCTTTAGGCAGTCCATGCTTTTGGAGGGAGCTGGGAAGTTTCATTTGAGACAGAACTAAAAGATACTGTCTCACCAGATATTTTATCCCTTATGCCAACAAGAAGGCCCTTTGAGATACAGAAAGGCATTGTTGCTGATATTTGCTATCATCAGGTGGGTCCACCAACAACAGGAATTTTGTTATAGTGTCATCTTTGTTCCAGGTGTACATACATTAGCATCTGACTATCCAATGAAAAATCTGCCTAGGCTAGAGGCTTAGGATGGGAGGTAAAAGGTATAGTCAAGGTCTTGATAATGGAACATACCAGTAGTAATGAGGCTAAGCAATGATAAGAGAGGCTTATTATTGAAAGCATCTTGATGATGGAAACTAGGGTATAAACAACAGGGAATGCTCTTGGGTTGTCTAACATTGCCCTTGACTAGCATTCTAGGGCACCAAATCTCCTAAGAGGTGCCTTGAAGTCTCAGATAATGGGGTTCTAGTGATAAGCATCTCCTTTCATGATAGCATTTGCTGTTTTCATACTCCTTCTCCTGGCCCTACTCCAAAGAGATGATCTAAGGTAGAAAGGGCTCAGTGCCCAAGGAAGGCACAGAAACAGGGTATGAGAATTCAAATGCAGGGGAAATCCAGATGACTTATTGGTAAAGATGACATTATAATTGGAACTTAAAGGATGCACAGCATTTGTACATGGGGGAGAAGGTAGTGGGAATATCCCAGGCAGAGGGGAAAAGGGTGAGAAGAAACAGAGGGAGCTGTGGTCTTGCATGATGAGCGGGGCTTAATCACTTTGGGAAGTTAGAGACATTAAGGAAACTTCAAAAGAACCTTTTAACAGTTAACAATAATGTATTGTATATCTCAAAATAGCTGTAAAAGAGGATTTTGAGTGTTCTCACCACAAAGAAATGATAAATACTTGAGATAATGACTATGTCAATTACCCTGATTTGATCATTACACAGCATAGCATATACATGTGTTAAAACTCACATTGTGTCCCATAAATATGCATGATTATCATGTGTCAATTAAAAATAAAACAAACAAACAAAGGGCCTTATGTAGTCTCACCCAGCTCTAGAGTCTTTCCTGGGACTGACAATCTATTCTAATCTATTCTAACTCTTGCAGGTGTGCAAATCGGATTCTGTCACCCTCTTCCCCATTCAAAACCACCAATGGCCTTTCCTTACATTTATAACAACATCCACATTTAATTCTATAGAGTTAAAAATTTACAGATACTTTTTTAGTACTTTTGTAAATGTTCTTTGAAGAGAAGTGCCAAAAGACTAGTCAGATTCTAGAAAGTACAGATGAAAAAACTTGATGTTGAGACAGCCAGGTGGGAAAGGCTCCCTGGCAGAACCTCTGGACACTGAGAGAAATGTGCACTGGGGTGGAGCCTTGGGAATTTTGCACCATTTGCAGTGGGAGGAGCCTGTTCCCTCCTCTCCCTGGGTGGTACCTGGGATTCAATCTGTGAGGCAGAATATGCACTAGCAGGATTCTGGCTCTTTGGAGGGTCCACATTTCCCCTTTCCCCTTTGTGCCCCCAAAATTCCATTTCTTCTCATCCTTCAAAGTGTCTGTGACTCCTAATCTCTCATGGCCCTGTGACAAGAGCCTGGCTCTTAGGTGAACTAAAAAAAGTCCTACAGCAATGTCAATGCTCAGGAACATTTTAGGATTGATTAGTAGGATCATGGCTTATGAGCTTCTAGAAAATAAAGTGATAGCTTGGAGTTAGTCTAACAAAAGAATCCAATTTCTTCTCTGAATGTTGTTATAAGATTTGTAGACAAAGAGAATGCTTTAGTCATGGTGTATGTTGATTTCAGTACATTTTCTCTGTGATATCTTTGTGGAAAGAATGCAGAAAAGTGGGCTGAAGGATAAAACTGCACAAGATTCATAATTTGAACCCAAAGGTAGCCTATTCATGCTTTATGTCAGCGTAAAGCAGATCTTTATTGCCATATTGGACTGGGCCCTTTTCTAGTCAATATTTTAATCAATGAAATGGATGAAGACATAAACAGTGAGCTGATCAAATTGCATATGATATAAAGCGGGGAGAAGTAGCTAATATGTTGAATGAATTCAAAATGTTAAAAATTGTTGGACAGGTTGAAATAATAAGTCAAAAACAAGCACAATGACATTAAACAGAAAGAAAATAGGTCCTGCTTTTGCAATTTCAAAAGTCTAAGACAGGGAAATCTGACTAGATTATAATTCTTTCTTTTCTTTCAAAAGGAAAGCTATTTTTATTGTGAAATATACAAACAGAAAAGTGCTAAGAGGAAATACTGTGAGAACATTTTCCTTTTTCCCTGAAATGTAGCATTTATTTTATTATTATTATTTTTATATTTATTTATTTTACTTTAGGTGCATACCATATCTGGCATTTCTCCTCACGTTATTCCTCCGCACCCTCCCTTCCCTCCCCACCCCTCACCGTCTCTCCCCTACCCTCCCCGCAACTGCCCCCAG
>CAUYLG010079118.1:0-99797 GCA_963573385.1 Cacajao melanocephalus | reverse complement strand
AGCCTGGGCAGTAGAACAAGAATCCTGTTCTCTCTCCCTCTTTTTCTTCCTCTTTCTTTCTCTCATACATTCTTTTTCTTTCTTTCTTTCACTCTCACTTTCTTTCCTCTCTTTTTCTTTCTTTCAAAAAATTAAAAAAATGTATATATATATAGATCTCCTTACCGCAAACTTAGAAGATGCCTTTCTCTCTGTGATGAGTAATGTCATTCTTTCTTACTTGTTTTTTTCTTAATAAAACCTACTATCCTTTTGTGGGTAAAGCCACAATGTGGGTCCTCAACATTTAGAGAAACAAAGTTTACATCAGTAACAATTCCAGAACCATTTGAAGTCACGTGGTAGGCGTTTTTCTTGAACCTGTGGGCAAGTGACAGGAATTAACTTAGTTCCTCCAGAGTTTCCTCTCTCCATCCTGAAGATAATCTATAGCAACACAAAAGAAGAACAGAATTTGGGGGGAGTTTATTTTATGCCACTTACAGATACCTGCCACTAACACTCACTGCTATTCTGAAAAATATGCAGAGCCTTGGTTTAAAGTCCTGGGCTCCTCGCTTGAAAACAAGGAACACAGGAAAATTGTGCTACACCCTAACACTTAAGAAGCTTATACTGTATACTGAAACGTTCTCATTCTTTTTTTTTTTTTTTTTTTTTGAGACAGGGTCTTGCTCTGTTGCCCAGGGCTGGGGTGCAATGGCACAATCATAGCTCACTGCAGCCTCGAACTCCTGGGCTCAAGCCTCAGCCTCCTAAGTAGCTGGGACTATAGATGCATGCCACCACATCCAGCAATATATATATAAAATTGAGTGAAAGAATTCAGACACAGAGAACTTTATACTGTATGATTATGTTTATATAAATTATAAAGCAAGCAAAAAAAAATCCTATGCCATTAGAACTCAGGCTATTAGTTGGCAGGTAGTGACTGGCATGGAAGGCTTCTGGGGTGCTAGTAATGTTCCACTTCTTGATTTGGGTGCTGGTTTCATAAGTATTCTGTTTGTAAAAATTCATCCAACTATCCACCTATGATATGTGTACGTCAATAAAAAGATAATTTTTTTAACTCCTGTAATCCCAGCACTTTGGGAGGCCAAGGCAGGAGGATTGCTGGAGGCCAAGAGTTTGAGACCAGCCTGGGCAACATAGTGAGACCCGCATCTCTACAAAAACCAAAAAAGACAATTTTTTTAAAAAAGCCCACTGTACAGCAGTCAAAACCAGCGACATAGCGTCATGCAAGCACTGCTACCAATTGCCAAGGTTAAAGCTCTGAGCGTCCCAGTTGCAAATGCCCAGCAGCCTGCATTCTGGACACATCCAAAGCCTCAATCGACACATGCCGTATGCTCCACAAATGACAGTCTTTATGCATTTCTCAGTATTCTCTGCTCATTAATGAGATGTTTGAGTCTAGGGAGTGTAATGGGCTGAATTATGCCTCCCAAAATAATATGTCCGAACCTCAACCCTGATCTTATTTGGAAATAGGTTCTTTGTAGATGTGGTTACGTTAAGAATCTCCAGCTGAGATTATCCTAGATTTGCAATGCACCCTAAAATCTAATGGCTGAGGTCATAAGAAAAACAAGAGGGGAATTTGAGACACAGACACAGAGGAAGAGACAAAAGGAAAAAGGCCATGGGAAGACAGAGGCAGAGACTGGAGTGATGCTGCCTTAAACCACAGAATCCCAGGAGCCATCAAAAGAAACTGGAAGATGCAAGGAAGCAGTCCTCTGGGGGATTGTGCTCCTGCTCACACTTCGATTTCAGACCTCTGGCCTCCACATTTGTGAAAGAATACACTTCTGCTGTTTAAGTCAATCATTCTGTAGTAATTTCTTATGGCAACCCTAGGAAATTAATATGGGGATTAAATATATAAAACCCCCTTTTCCTGCTGTAGTTCTTAACAGAGAGAGAAATACCAGATTCAGACAGATGCATATCAACATTCTGCCTTGAAAACTGATGCAGACATATTATATGCTATGACTTAAATCATGCCACATCAGCTTACCAGTAACTGCCTGAGAACTGAATTGACTCATCTGGGCTACAGACCTTCCTAGCAAATGCTAGAATTGCTCTGAAATGCTTACTGCTTGGCAAGAAGAGATAAGATCACATTTTCTCCAGAAGATGTTCAGCATTTGTTTAGAGCTGCTAGGTACTTCCTAGGGGGATGCAGTAAAGATGCTATTCATGGCCCTGAGCAATTCTGCTCTGGCCCATACTTGCATAACCCCATTCAACAAGTATCAAAAAATTAATGAAGACATTATTAGTTATTCCCTGAGTATGCCCCTTGGGGTTTTACCTACACAATTACCCATCAAGTAGCTTATCAAAGTATTCTCTAATCATGTATACTGCTGTCTCTAAGAGGTGTTGTTGTGTTGTGTTTTGTTTTGTTGAGACAGAGTCTTGCTCTGTTGCCCAAGCTAGAGTGCAGTGGTGTGATCTTGGCTCACTACGACCTCTGCCTCCCAGGTTCAAGTGATTCTCCTGCCTCAGCCGCTTGAGTAGCTGAGACTACAGGTGTGTGCCACCACACCCACCTAATTTTCATATTTTCAGTAGAGATGGGGTTTCACCATGTCGACCAGGTTTCACCATGTTGACTTCAGGTGATCTGCCCACCTCAGCCTCCCAAAGTGCTGGAATTACAGGCATGAGCCACCATGCCCAGCCACCTATTTTGTTTTAAAGTTTTTATTTTGTTACACGACTTTCATTTTTAAAACCCCTACAGAACTTTGCCCTTCCCGTTAGGAAGCCTGGCCTGCTCCCTAATCCTATTCTGCAGTGAAAATAAGTGGAGAGATGTTCCATGGTCATACAGTTGGTCCACCCATAGGACAGCTAACAGTCTGGTCATAATTTCCTGTATGGAAGGCTTTCCTCCTGTCATCATGATGCTCACTTATATCATCAAAGTAGCCAGACCCACAAAACAATTGAGACAATAGCAGGTGAAGGTCACCTTTGGCAAAGCCTCTTCTGGCAGTCCATCAACATCCCCAATGGATGTTCTTGTTGCCAGTAATGTTATCCCACCCTGAGCCAGCCTCCCTGGATAACATTCCTTATTCCAAAATCATTCTTCCCTCTCCTTACTCCATTCCACTTTCTCTCTCAGCTAATTGTCAGGGCAACATATCATCTGTTAAACTTATCCCTTCTGGGGTGCAGTGTTCGTGAGGTTGGAGCTTCCCTTTCTGGTTTATACATGTTTCTGTTAAGGACAAAGCTTGGCCTTAGAAATGGGGTAATTTGGCCTACGACGGGAGTTTTCAATTTAGTGATGCTGCAGAATGGAGGTGGAAGGATGACAATTTTTATGGAATGACCCCTTCCGTCTCGCTCTTGTGAAAGATTGTGTAGCTTCTAAGAGACAGTCCCATGAGACCACAGCCCAGAGAGCTCCACTGGGGATACGGAAGGTGCTGCTTCCATATGCCCCCCCATTGACAAATGCATAGCAAGCCTCCTTGACGAGGTTGTCAGAAGAGTTCCTTCCTATTAACACATTTCTTTGAATTGAGAAAGGAAGGCAGGCTCTTTCTGACAGAAGCTAAGTCTAACTTGGCTGATTGGTTATCCATTAAATATTTTTCACCAATGGAGTGAAACAAATTTGTACCACTAAGGTTTTTATGAAATATATATTTCAAGCAGTTGATACAAACTTGTTAACACAAAGTTACAATTAAAATTAACAAATATTTCTATTTTTCCCAAACCTTTCTGAGAACATCTGGTTAAACAAGTTGCCTTTAAGTGAAAGAGAGAGTAACAGGTATAATTAAAACACATTTAATATGCCTGGGTAAAGCGTTCTTAGTTGAATTGCCAGAAATGGGATTAACACTATTACCTGAGTAACAAATCATTTGTAAGTCACATGACTTTTATTTCTTTGTTTTTGACATATTGAAAAAGGACTCAAGGTATCCGTTATTATCAACTGACAAAAAAATAGTTTTGATGTGACATCACTACGTGATTTTTTTAGCAAATAATTTGGAAGTAGTTCAAAGAATTGGATGACATTGTCATTGTAAAACTTCTCTTGCCATCTATTTTTAATGTGAACAAAGTGTCCATAAAGAGTAAAAATCAGAATGAAATTGATCTTGAATCATGTAAGTAATATTCATCCATGGACATATGGCCTAATTGAAATATTTCTAGTAAAATTTTATCCTTTATTAAGTATTTATAAGAGTATGAATACTATGTAAAGTCAAAGAAAAAAATTATTTTAATATAAATGCACATTTTTGTGGCAGAGAAACAACAGAATGAATAAAATAATCTTTCTTTTCTTTCTTTTCTTTCTTTCTTTCTTTCTTTCTTTTTTCTTTCTCTTTCTTTCTTTCTTTCTTTCTTTCTTTCTTTCTTTCTTTCTTTCTTTCTTTCTTTCAGACTGGGCCTCACTCTTTCACCCAGGCTGAAGTGCAGTGACACAATCACAGTTCACTGCAGCCTTCACCTCCTGAGCACAGGCGATCCTCCCACCTCAGCCTCCCAAGTAGCTAGGACTATAGGCATGCGCTGCCATGCCCAGCTAATTTTTGGAATTTTAAGTAGAGACAGGGTCTTCCTATGTTGCCCAGCCTGATCTCAAGCTCCTGTTCTCAGGAGACTGGAAAAGAAAATATTTTCAATCCAAAAAAATATGATGAGATACAATCCTGTGGAGTTGAAGGAGACAAGAGAACTACATAAAACTTCCAACTCTCAAAGACTTTTACGTGAATTTTTTAACAGATGGTGATCGAGATCAAGTCAGTAGATTCCATCTGAGACATTTCAGAGTGAGACAACAGGATATATTTTTAAATGTCAATAAAACGTCAATATGGCAAAAGTCGCATCATTTGCAAGTATTTAAAGTTATGATAAAACATTTTAGATGCTTGATGGATCATTTTCAAAATCAGGCCTCAAATTATCTTAGGGGAAAGCGAAGGCCACCCTTCAGGTCCCTGCAGCTCTGCTCCCCAGGACAGCTGCACCCTAGGACTGTCGTTCGTGCATCTTCGAGGAGGGCGCCTTCTTTGGTTCAAGTCCCAAGTTCACCTCCTTGCTTCCAATCCCAAGTTGGTCCCCAGGGCGTGAGATACACCAACGCTCCCATTCCCCGCAGTTTCTGTCTTTCCCTCACCTTTTGACTCGTTTCAAGAGAATGTTGCTATCCTATCCAGCGAATTTGTCATCATTTTCACTGCCTGGGTAACAACCATAGCAGATGCATTTTTTTTTTTTCAAGGAATGGGCCTGGAGCCTTGAGCAGCCTCCTTTGCTCACCCCCAAGCCCCTACCCCGCCTTCCCCTGCTCCTCCTCTCCGCTTTTCCTGCCTTTCGGCTCCGGGGGTCCGTTCGCTTCCCAGCAGTCCCCACCCCCCAGTTCCCACCGCGGGCCCCGGGCCTCGCCTCCCTCCAGCGGGGCCGCGCGCCCAGCGTCCTGGGCTCCCCGCCCCGAGTCCCCTTCCCCGGAGCCTGGGGGACCGACAGTCGCGGGCCACGCACGCGGTCCCAGCCTCGCCGTCCGCCCCGGGGAGAGCTGGAAGGTGGGACACGATCTCCCACATCACTGTGAGGTCATTCCGGCCCCGGCCAAGCAAAGCCTGGCGCTGCTCGTTCCGCGGGCACTGCAGTCTCCTCTCGCCTTTCATCCGCGGAGGAGCCGGGAGGGGGAGGATGTGATCTCATCTACGCGGCATCTGAGCCCAGGGGTGCCCCCGGCTCCCACTCAGGCCGCTCCCCGAGCCCGGCTCCCCGCGCCCCTGTCTCCATCCAGGAGGGACGCAGTGGACAGCCAGGAGGGCTCGGCTTGGAAGGAAGGGACGCTGCAATTCTGAGAAAGGAGCAGATGGGAGAGGAAGTGAACGTGGCTACACGCTCACTTTATGTAAAACGTCCCCCAGACTGGAATCTCGTACACAGAACTGCACACGTACACTCGCACGGGCACGGCTTGTACTGAGGCCTGCGCACTTACCCTAGATCCCACCCCACCACCCACACCCAGTCCTAACTCACTCCAGCCCCAATACAACCAAAAGGCATGAATTCAAGGCGAAGGCATTTTCTTCCCCGTTTCCTCCTCATGGCAGCAAAGGAAACCTGAATTTCAGAGTTGCCGTGAGAACGTGGGGCCAAGAGACCAGAGGCGCCATCCTCAGAGGCCCCAGTCTGCTCTGGGACAGGGAGCACGGCTGTGGAGCCCCTCTCTTTCCTCCTGCCCCCAAAGAGAACACAGTGTCCACACTGACGATGATTCTTCAAGCGAGGTCTGAATTTCTCACATGAGCTAAATATCCCTGGGGGCTTCAGGATTTTTGGTTTAAATGTAATTACCTCCTGGAAGGATGGCCCATGCCCCCATACCCTCAGGAGAATGGGACAAGGAGAAGATGGAGTAGGGGGCGAAGCTCAGAAAGGGCAAGGAAAAGCGGCTCTGTCTGTCTCCACATCACTTCTCAAATTCCGTGCAGGGTTTGCAGGAAAGCCGGGTAGTCTACTCCTTCCCTGCGTCTCCTAAGACCCCAGCCAGAGGATGGGCTCCTATCTGGACTACTGGGGTAATGCTCCTGCCCTCTGGGATCCCGCTTCTAAAAAGTTTGCACATAGCTTTATTCTGCGCTTTGTGCAAGTTGGAGTCACCCAACTACCAACTAATAGCAAATAATGAATATAGTCAAACTAGTGGTTCCCCATCACAGATGCTCTTTTCCTCTTCCCTACACGTACACTGCCATCTCCATCACCACTCACCTGGCTGATTCCTCACCCTTCAGGCCTCCATCAGAGAGGCCTTCTCCAACCATAGTATCTAAAATCGCCCTGCTCCGTGTCTGTTGTATTACCCTGTTGATTTCCTTCCAGGAAAGTCATTATTCGATCTTGTTTACTTGTGTATTTACTTGTTTGTTATCTGGAGTACTACCGTCACCTCCCCCCCAACAACCCCCTCCGGACACACACCCAGCTCACAAGCACCCAGCTTACAAGCACATGAGTTCCACAGGCAAAGAGACTTGGCCAGTCTCACTCACCATTTGTAAAGTCTCACGATGGGCCTGGAGTCCAGGAAGTTCACATCTGAATATGCCAGCAAAGGAAGAAATGCTAGGTGTTTGTGATACTTGATGCCCTCTTCTTCCTTCTGTGTTAAAGCTTTCATAATAATCCAATGATTTTTTTTTTTTTGAGACAGAGTCTCGCTCTGTCTCCCAGGCTGTAGTGCAGTGATGTGATCTTGACTCACTGCATCCTCCACTTCCCAGGTTCAAGCGATTCTCTTGCCTCAGCCTCCCAAGTAGCTGGGATTACAGGCACGCACCACCACGCATGGCTAATTTTTGTATTTTTAGTAGAGATGGGGTTTCACCGCGTTGGCTGGTCTGGTTTCGAACTCCTGACCTCAAGTGATCCACCTGCCTTGGCCTCCCAAAGCGCTGGGATTACAGGAGTGAGCCACCGCTCCTGGCCAAAGTATTATTTATAGTATGTAAACATATATTAACATATAATACCTATTATATGTAACATATAATTAGATATACATATATACACACAATATGCAAGTATAGAACACATAATTATCAGTGTCTGTCGTCTGTATTAGACTGTGAGCTACTGCAGGCTGCTAACATTTTCTGAGACCTCTTGGGCTTAGCCTTTAACCTAGTGGCCAGCAGAAAGTAAATATTCAAGAGTTTATCAACCTATTTGTTTACTGTGCAATGATGAGAAAAGTATTGATACTGGATAGCAGGAAAGTGATAAATCTTACATTTGTACAGCTCTTAAAAGACTGCTAAGTTCCTCTATGCCATTTCACTCCCACAACTCTAAAACATAAGCATAGCATAGTATTATCCCTCCTCTAGAGATGAGTACACTAAGTCTGCAAAAGGCTGAGTGATTTCTCCAGGGCATGAGTTAGTACGAAAAGAGCACTGAAATGTTCAATAATAAAGGTAGAACTGACTTATTTCTCCTTTCAGTTCTATCAGATTTTGCTTTGTGTACTTTGAAACTCTGTTGGCATAAGTTTGTTTAACACTGTGGAATTAGGATAGACTCCTGCTACTTCTCATGGCTTTCCTTCCAGCTTTGTTTTGTGGTGGGTTTTCTAATTCCACAAGATTTAGTTCAAGTATTCCCCCATAAGAGCTTTCCCTGAGTTCCTCAGCAGAAATAATCTTCCTGCAATCATGTTCCCGTTATGCCTTGTATACATACTTTTACTGGCTTCACAATTTTATTCCAATTATTTGTATCTGTGCATGTTTTCTCCACTGGATCAGGTACTCTTCTGAAGATAAAACTATGAATTATTTATTTATACCTGTCTTAGTCCTAGTACAACGCATAGTACCTTTTAGGCAACAACTCTTAATTGACTTGGTTCTTATGACTTGCTTCTTCATAAGCAGCATAAGGATAGCACCCAGAAGAAATACATGACAAACTAATGCACTGGAAGTCACTTTCAACATGACCTAGGAAAGCATGTCATGTTGTGAGGATTAGCTGCCTCAGACTTCTGCTCTGGGACGCGGGTGTGGTCCCCAAAATCACTGGCTACTCCTATGATCTACTTACAGTCTCTTTACCTCCTCAGAGCCTAACTCCCTTCTTTCCTGACCAATACCAAATCCCTAGTGTGGGAGAGGTTCTTTGCTTTTGCGTTATAGGACCATGTATATAAGAACCTAGGGATCAAGGGAGATCTCCCTGGGGAAGTGATGATCAAAGTGAGATCCAAGGAAATGTAGGAGCTAGCCAGGCAAGGAGAAATGAATGAGTATATTGCAGACAGAGAAAACAGAATAACCATGAAAGCAATGTTCACTGAATGTTCAGCCTTAACGTCAGAGAGGCACTAGGAGCCGGGGACTAACGTACTCAGCTCCAACAGATTGTGGCCATGCAAGCAGGGTGGGAGGAGGGGTGTTAACGCCTGTTCCAATTTTTCAAAAGAAACTGAAAACCTGGATTTTTATGAGAAATTCCCTGATTTTAAATGTTGGCTCAACTTAAAAAATATACTGCATGTGCCAAATAAAACACACCTGTGGGTTTTAATGGGCCAGTGGGTAGCCCATTTGAGAGCACTGGGTTAGAATGGATATAAAACATGAGGTAGGAAGTGGCTAGCAGTGAGCAAAGGTAACAGAGGCCAGAGAATGAGAAAAGTGCCAAGGTTTGTTAAGGAAATTAACTGGCAATGAAAAGACATTGGAGGGTTTTTTAAAAAGTGATCAGGTGGACTATTCTGGCTGCAATTTGAAGACTCAATGGGAACGGATTGGCAGTGTAGTTAGGAAGACCAATTTTAAAAAATGATTGTGATAACACAGGTGAGATACGTAGGGGCCTGGTCTCAGGTGATAGCAGTGGGGGAGGGGTGCACTCCTCGGATGCACTCAAGAGAGACTCTGGATATAGAATCACAGGACTTGGTGTCTGGTTAAATTCAAAAATGTGAGGAATAAAATAACAGTCAAGAATTATGTCCAGGTTTCTGGCTTACACAATGGAGCGTGTTTAGCATCAATTAACAAGATCGAAAAAAAAGAAAAAGCAGGTTTGGGAAAAGTTGAGTTCCATTTGACCATATTGAAGTTAAGGGTCTAGGGACACATCCAGATAGAAACTTTTAGTGGGCAATTGGATTTCAGTAAAAGAAATATGTTTTAAAAAATAGATTTTCGTTGGGCGTGGTGACTCATGCCTGTCATCCCAGCACTTTGGGAGGCTGGGGTGGGCGAATCACTTGAGGTCAGGAGTTCAAGACCAGCCTGGTCAACATGGTGAAACCTCGTCTCTACTAAAAATACAAAAATTAGCCAGGCGTGGTGGCGTGTGCCTGTAATCCCAGCTACTCGGGAGGTTGAGGCCAGAGAATCACTTGAACCTGGGAGGCAGAGTTTGCAGTGAGTCAAGATCACGTCACTGTACTCCAGCCCAGGCAAGAGTGAGATGGTGTCTCAAGAAAAAAAAAAAAAAGAGATTTTGGAGTCATCTGCAGGTCATAACAAAGGCATGAAGTAGGTTGCGATACCCAAGGGAGAGAGTACAAGGTGAGAATAGCAAAGAGCCCAGGACAGAGCTTACCTTAGGAGTGAATAGAAGTGAAGAAGTTGCAGGCAGATCGGAGAAAAGTCAGAAAAGAAGGAAGAAAACCAGTAGAGTGTGGTCTCATGGAACCCCAGGAAAGATTGTCTTTCTGGGAGCAAGTGGACTGTTGTGTCAAGTGTTGCGGAGATACCAAGTGAGATAAGAACTGAAAGGTGCTCATTAAGTCAGTGATACGGTGATCTCATGGAAGTGGTTAGGATGAAATCTAGCTTGCAGGGGCTTGAGGAGAAAATGAGAGTCGAGAAGAAAGATACACATTTGGACAGCTCTTTCGAAGATTTTGGCTGTGGAGGGGAGAGAACGAAAAGACCAGAAGGGGTTACTGGATGAAGGGAAGATTTTGAACATGTTTTATTCTTTATGAGAAGTCTTTAGAGAGGGAGAAGGAAGTTGAAGAAATAAGAGAGGAGAAAAAGGATCAGTAGCCCTAAGGTTAAGAAGGCAGGAGAGGATAGAATCTCAAGCATGTGGGGAGGGACCTTAGACTGGAGAGACCTTTGGATGGAAGAGGGAGGAGGAATGCAAGCAGGTTGTGAGTTGCATTTGAAGGCTTCTGTTTTTTCCCTCTGAAGTCAGAGTTGACATCATCAGCGGGGAGTAATAGTGGAAGTGGAAGCATCCTGACAGTTGAGGGGAAGTGAATAATCTTTGTGAACACCTGGAGAGAAAGTGAATGACTTGCCCTAGTTCCTACAATTGGTAAGTTTGGAACTTTCTGGGTGTTCTAGTAATCCCTCTTCTCTCCTTCAAAGGGCAATTGGATTTCTAAGCAATGGACCACAGGGTATGTAGCACTTCCTACACCTTGTAGAAAACGCCTTGAACTGGAGTCAGGAAGCCTCAGTAGAATCCCAAAGCTACCGCTTCCTAACCTAGATTGAAGATAAACACACACAAGAATGAGGGGCCAGGGGACCATTAATATGGGAGGCAGGGAGGTCTACAGTCAACAGAATGTGTTTAACGACAGTGTGAATTGGTTAGCCCCTGTCAGCCTGACCAATATGGTGAAACCCATCTCTACTAAAAATACAAAAATTATCTGGGCGTGGTGGCGTGTACCTGTAGTCCCAAGTCCCAGCTACTTGGGAGGCTGAGACAGGAGAATTGCTTGAACCCAGGAGGCAGAGCTTACAGTGAGCCGGGATTGGGTCACTGCACTCTAGCCTGGGCAACAGAGTGAGACTCCATCTCAAAAAAATAATAAATAAATAAACACCTCATTTAAGGCTAGGCATGGTGGCTCATGCCTATAATCTCAGCAATTTGGAAGGTCAAGGGGACGGATCACCTGAGGGTTTGGGACCAGCCTGGCCGACATGGTGAAATCCCATCTCTAATAAAAATACAAAAATTAGATGGGCGGGGTGGTGCACACCTGTAATCCCAGCTAATCAGGAGGCTGAGGCAGGAGAATCACTTGAACCCAGGAGGTGGAGATTGCAGTGAGCCAAGATTGCCCCACTGTACTCTAGTATGGGCGACGCAGCCAGACTCAGTCTCAGAAAGAAAGAAAGAAAGAAAGAAAGAAAGAAAGAAAGAAAGAAAGAAAGAGAAAGAAAGAAAGAAAGAAAGAAAGAAAGAAAGAAAGAAAGAAAGAAAAGAAAGAAAGAAACCTCATTTAATACCTGAGACCTCCAGTAAAATCCCCAGCAGGGTCATGTTTTAGTAGCAGGGGTTAAATTTGTTCTAGTGAAAAGGCTGCTTCAGATTCACCTTAACAAAGCTTAAAAACAAGCCCAGAAAGGATCAAGCTGATCCATACATAACTAAATTGTCTGACAAAACTAACAGAGACACTCGTAAAGAAGACTACACAATCCAGACACTCAACAACTTTGACACCACAATCTGTCCATTCAATCCAATATTACTAGACATGTCAAGAAGGCAGAAAATATGACTAATAACCAGGAAAAAAATTGGTCAGTAGAAGGAGACCCAGAAACAGCACATAAGATGCGATTAGC
Source organism: Cacajao melanocephalus (assembly GCA_963573385.1). Lineage (NCBI taxonomy): Eukaryota > Metazoa > Chordata > Mammalia > Primates > Pitheciidae > Cacajao > Cacajao melanocephalus. The sequence continues at coordinate 87,654 of CAUYLG010079118.1, read as the reverse complement.
CACTGAGACCTTCAGAGCATCTATTTTAAATATTAAATCTAAAGGAAAAGATAAAGACAAAGAGGAAGGTAATGGAAGACATAAAAACTAAGTAACTTATATAGCTTAGAGCTTAGAAATACAATATCTGAAAATAAAAATTCACTGGAGAGACTTAAATGCAAATTAAGCACAGCAAAAACAAAACAAAACAACCCACAAAAAAACAAAACACAAAAACAACCCTCAGTGAAAATCAGTATAAAGATTTTATTTAATTTAATTTAGTGTTATCATTATTATTATTTGAGATGGAGTCTTGCTCTATTGCCCAGGCTGGAGTGCAGTGACCTGATCTCAGCTCACTTCAACCTCTGCCTTCCAGGTTCAAGCAATTATCCTGTCTCAGCCTCCCAAGTAGCTGAGATTGCAGGCATGAACCACTATACCTGGCTAATTTCTGTATTTTTATTAGAGACAGGGTTTCACTGTGTTGGCCAGGATGGTCTTGATCTCTTGACCTCATGATAAAGATTTTAAAACACTGCCAGAAAAAGAGCAGACCCTCAGTGATCACGACCATCATCATATCAAAAAGCCTAATACTGGAGTTTCAGAAAGGGGATAAGAAGCTGAAAAAGTATGTGAAGAAATAATAGTCAAAAATGTTCCAAATTTGATGAAAACGATGAACTCACAGTTTCGTGAATCTCAGCAAATCCCAAGCTAAACAAAAACAAATATCCACACACACAACAACAACAACAAATAAAACCACACAGGGCACATTATAATTAAATTGCTAAAATTCAGTGAAGAAGAGAAAATATTCAAAAGAACTAGAGAGTGGGGTTGAGGGGGAAGGAGAGGGATCATTTATTGTCAGAAATAGTACAGCACAGAAGGCAACAGAATTACATGTTAATATTTAGAGTGCAATTTAGATGAAGAAGAAGGAGGCGGTGAAGAGGGAAAGAAAGAAAAATGAGTAAAATCCACATTGTATTTAGCAATTTCTTTCTTTTGGTGTTGTTGCTTTTTGTTTTTTCAGATGGAGTCTCACTCTGTCTGACAGGCTGGAGTGCAGTGGCGTGATCTCGGCTCACTGCAACCTCCGACTCCCGGGTTCAAGCAAATGTCCTGCCTCAGCCTCCCAAGCAGCTGGGACTACAGGTGCACACCACCACACCTGGCTAATTTTTGTATTTTTAGTAGAGATGGGTTTTCACCATGTTGGTCAAGCTGGTCTTGAACTCCTGACCTCAGGTGATCCACTGGCCTCGGCCTCCCAAAGTGCTGGGATTACAGGTGTCAGCTACTGCGCCTGGCCATATTTAGAAATTTCAAAACTACTTCTTCAGTAATCAATAGAACAAATAAATAGGAAATCAACAAGAAAATATAAGAACTGAGCAACCTGTGAACCAACTTACTATAATTGATATTTATAGAACACTCTGCTAAATCTAAAATAAACATTATTTTCAAGTGCACATGGAACATTCATGAAGACAGATCATATTCTGGGCCATAAAGAAAAACTCTTAGGCTTAAAAAAAACAATGTAAATCCTGTATACTCCTGAGCTCAGGTGATCTACCCACCTCAGATATTCTCTGTTCATAACAGAATTAAAATAAAAATTGATAACAGAAAGATATCTGAAAAATTCCAAATAGTTGGAAATTAAACAATATATTTCTAAATAATATATGGATTAAAAGGAGATGTCAAGAAAAACTAGAAAATATTTTGGACTAAATTTTGGAAAAATACAACATATTCAAATTTGTAGGATGTAGTTAAAGCAGTGCGCAGAGAGAAATGTATAGCATTTAAATGCATGTGTTAAAAAGAAGAAAATAATAAACTCAACAAAAAGCAGTATAATTGAAAATAAAGAAAGCCAATAAAACAAAAATGGATACTTTGAAGAGATCAATAAAATTGACAAACCTCTGGTCATACTGAAAAAGAAATATAAGAGAAGACATTTACAATATTATATAATAAATTACCAGTTATTGGGAAGGAAAAAGGAATGATATCACCACAACTCTGAAGATACTAAAAGAATAATGAAGGAATGCTTCAAATAAACCTATGCCCGTAGATTCTACAGCCTAGAAGAAATGACAAATTTCTTGAAAGCCACAAACTACCAAAACTCACCCAAAAGAAATAGATACCCTGAATAACCCTGTATTTATTAAAGAAATGGAATTTGTATTTAAAAACCTTCCCAGAAATAAAACTTCAGGTCCAAATGATTTTTTTCTGATGAATTATATCAAATGTGCAGAGAATACCAATTCTACACAATTTCTCCAGAAAATAGAAGGAAACATTTCCCAACTCATTTTGCGAGCTTAGCATTATTTTGATACCAAAATGAGACAAATGAATTTCAAGAAAACTACAGACCCATATCCCTCATGAACATAGATGAGAAAATCCTGAGCACCAACGCAAAAATTCTAAATAAAACGTGAACAAACAGAAACCAGAAGCACATTAAAAATATACTATACCATGACTAAATATATTACACTATGACTAGAGTCAATTTAGGAAATGTAAGGGTGGTTTAAAATTAGGATATCTATTAATGCAGTTTACCAGATTAATAGTATCAAAGAAAAAATGTGATCTTTCCCATAGATGCTAAACAGGCATTTGAAGAAATTTATCTGTCAATAAAACAGAAAAAACTGGAAATACATTTAACATGATAATTAACTATGTATATAACTACTTATTCAAGAAACATTTACTGAGTACCTAGTATGTGAGAGACACTATTCCAGGTGCTGCAATATAGTGCTAAAGAAACAAACAAAAAAGTCTTACCCTTGTTGTCCTTGCCTTTCAAAGGAGGGAGATAGAAAATAAACAGTGTGTGCCTGGTATTATAAGTGCTATAGAGAAAATAAATCAGGTAAAAACATAAAATGTGCTAGGGGTGATTGGAGGAAGGCTATTTTTTCATATTTTATTTAAGGATTACTAAACAAAATTGAGAAGAAATTGAAGGAAATGACAGTAATAGCTTGATAGACAGTTAAATCTATCATATCAACTGACTAGCAGGATGTGTAACAGAAAATTTCTGGAAGCATTCCCCAAAAGGGTAAGAGCAGAATCAGTATTCCACTATTTTCACTGTTATTTAACTTTATTCTAGAGGAAGTAGCCAGTTGCACTGTAAAAAAGAGTGAAATATGATGGCAAAAATGAAAAGTTAGTAGATAAATTTGAAGAAAAGATTGAAAAAGTCTAAAGTTCAGCAATAAAGCAAAGAAATAGAAAATAAGAAAGAAAAATAACCTAATTTTCATTACATCAAAGTGATCCTACACCCAAATTATAAGAGTTCCAGAAAGCAGAACAGAAAAGAAATGTAGTTGCAGAAATTACCAAAGAAATAATTCTAGAAAAACTTTTCTAGAATTGAAACGCATGGGTTGCCATATTGAAAAGTCCTGTTGAGTGACTAGCACATAGACAAAAATAAATTTACACCAAGTTATATTATTGTAATTCAGAGCTCCTGAGGAATTAGAGAATATCCTTCCTTTCTAGAGATTAAAAAACAGATTACTATAAACTAAGGCTCAATAAAAAAACTAACGTCAGATTTCTCAAGAGCAACACTGAAATTTGGGAAAACATTGAAAAATGCCTTCATAATTTTGAAGAACAACAATTTTCAACCAATAATTCTATATCTATCCAATCAATTAAGTGAAGAAAGTAATTAAGATATTTCTCACATGCAAGATCTCGAAACCTTTACCTCCCCTGTATTCTTTCTCAGTAAATTCTAGGAGGTGCTTTAAAAAGGGAAAGTAAACTAAGGAAAGCATACCATGGCAAATACTGTTACTTTTCTCTCAATATCTTTCCTTCTTTTATTGTAATAATAGACTTAACTATGTCTAAACAGAGCATCTGGCCGTGCTAATAAGATGATACTTCCCAGGCTTCCTTGCAGGTAGATACAGCATGTGACTAGGTTCTTTGTCAATGAGATATGGTCATGGAAATGAAGTGAGCTATGTTGTAAGTATTGAGTTTAAAGGGATATGCCCTCCATGTCCTCTCTTTCTCTCTCTCTAATAAGCTAAAGTAAAAACAAGTGAGTGAGACATCTTGAACCATACATGTCAGACCTACAGCCTTGAGATGAAACAGTAAAGTATAACACCCACCAGTCCAGAATTGCTTATGCCCAAACTACTACATAAGAGAGAACTTCTATCTTGTTTATTTGACTGTTCTATTAGTTATCAATTATAGAAGTCAAATTGTATTCTAACAATACTCACAGAATCAAGGAAATAGGGAATCCAACAAAAGAGAAAGTCAAAGGAAATTCCCAGGGTGCTTCCACAGGCATATTCTGGGATTATACTTGTGCACCAAGCCTAGAAAGTAACCAATAAATTGTGGAGCCAGTTAGAAGGCTCCAAGAGAGCAGTGTCTTCAAGATAAAACTGATGAAATACTTGATATATTTGAACAGACTGAGAACCACAGACATAAATTTGCTATAGGTAAATAGAAGACTAAACAAAGAAACAAACTGAAAGGCAATTAATAACCATTGGAAAAACAAAACAAAAATGTATAAAAATAAACTAGGTCATAATGTGTTATATGGTTAAACCATGAATGCATAATATATAATGATGTTAATTTTGAATATTGATCTAAGAAAAATTGTAATTGTATTGGAAGGGTAGTGAAGCCAAAAGTGTATTTTTGTGTTATGGTAGAGTTGGTGCAAAAAGAAAGCTGATTTCTCACCCTCCATTATAGGAATTTAATAAGTAATTCCTAAGCAGAAATTCAAGATGCAAGTATAAACTATTATTTAAATATGTGAAGGTAAATACCAAAAGAAATGGCTTCACCAAAAGAATCAAAAGTTGTTGTTTCTAAGGACTGGGAGATGAGATGAGAAGTGGAACAAGGGAGTTCTCTTTCCTATAATAAATCTTGTAATTTATTTTTTCTTTAAATTGTTGGCACCTGGATCTTTGACTTTTAGAAAGAAAAGCCTTCCAATTATATTTATGGCTCAAGTAAACCTGACAACCTTTAAATAAAAATAAGCAAACCATTTTCACTTATGAATACCTAAGGAAAGTGTTAATACTTTTTTAAATCTTTCTTTTTTTTTTTCTTTTTGAGACAGAGTCTCGCTCCATCACCAGGTGCCAGGCTGGAGTGCAGTGGAGCAATTTCGGCTCACTGCAACCTCCACCTCCTGGGTTCAAGCAATTCTCCTGCCTCAGCCTCCTGAGTAGCTGGGACTACAGGCGTGTGCCACCACACCCAGCTAATTTCTGTATTTTTGGTAGAGACGGGGTTTCACCATGTTGGCCAGGATGGTCTCGATCTCTTGACCTTGTGATCCACCCGCCTCGGCCTCCCAAAGTGCTGGGATTACAGGCGTGAGCCACCACGCCTGGCCATTTTTTAAAATCTTTAACATAATTCTTCATTTTAATAGATTAAAAGATAAAATTCTACATAGATGCTGGAAATTAAACATCTCTTCTTTTGTAAAATGCTTAAGTAAGAATAAATGAGTATTTTTTTATGAGAGCATACACCTATCACACCTAAAAGCCAAGTATCCACCTAAATATAAAAATATGAAAAGGAGGCTGGGCATGGTAGCTCACGCCTGTAATCCAAGCACTTTGGAGGCCAAGGCGGGTGGATCACCTAAGGTCAGGAGTTCAAGACCAGCCTGACCAACTTGGTGAAACCCCGTCTTTTTAAAAAAAAGAAAAGAAAAGAAAAGGAATCCTATTAATCTCAGAACAGGACAAGGATGTTTACTATCCAGGAACCAGACAATGTAATGAAAGAAGAAACAGCAATCAGGCATAAAATTAGAAAGACAGAGATCAATTATCATTACCTGTATAGGACATTATTGCATAAGTCAAAGATTGGCAGACTTTTACTTCAAATGGCCCAATAGTAAAGAGTGTAGACTTGCTGGGCTGCCTGTGGTCGCTGTCACATACCTTTCTTTTCCTCTTCCTTTTTTTAACCATCTTTTTAAAATGCAAAAACCAGTCTTGGTTCTTGTCTGTATAAAAACAGGCCGTGGCTGGATTTGACCCTTAGGCTATAGTTTAGAGGTTCCCTGGTATACCCAGAAAAAAGAAAATCAAGTAAAAACACTACAAACTCAAACAGAATTCAATAAATTCCATTTATACATGTGGAAATCAAACAGCACTCACATCTACAAATATAGCTGGTTAGAAAATATAAAGAAAGAAAAGATCCCATTTAAAATGGCAACGAAAAATAAAATTCCTAAGAATAAACTTAAGAAACATGCAGGATCTATAATTTAAAATGTTAATGGGATGGAAGGACACAAAAGAAGGCTTCACAATGCAAAGAAACATCATGTTCTTAGACTCCTAACATCATAAAGCTGTCAAAGATAGTTAACCTATAAATTTAATGTGAGACCAATAAAAATACCAAAAGGGTATTTTTGGGGAACTAAACTAGCTGGTTCTAAATTTCATGTGGAAAAATTACCAAGAATAGTCAGGAAAATTTTGGAAAAATTAAAGTAACAAGGAACGTTAAAACTACCATGCATAAAAACCTATTATAAGTTCTCAGATAATAAGAATGATGTGAGTAGAAAAAATAGAATCAAAAAATATAGAATGATGTGAGTAGAAAGACCAAACCAAAAAGAAAATTCAGAAATAGATTTAAGTATATGTGAGAATTTTGCTTATTCAATAAATAATGTTGGTTCAAATGGATATCCATCTGAAGAAACAATAAAGGTAATCCCTACTTTACAACTGGTGCCAAAGTAGATTGTGATAGATGAAAGATTTAAATGAAATCATAAAATTACTAGGAGACATGAGAAGAGTTTATAACTTCATGTGAGAGAAAGTTTGGCACAAAACTCTGACTCGTTAAAAAAAGAATAATAAATTTTAACCTATTAAAACCTTTTACAACTTCTGGAAAACAAAAATAAAATAATAATTCCTCTATAAAGTCAAAAGATGAAGAACAAACTGAGAAAAATATTTATAACTCGTATGGTAGGAAAATGTTACATTCCTTAACATATAGACAACTAAAAATAAGAGAAAAACCACAATCCAATAGAAAAATGAGCAAAGAACTGGAACAGGAATAGTTCACAGGAAAAGAAACCCAAACAGTTCCTGCACATTTGAAAAGATGTCAACTTCATTAAAATAAAGGCAAATTAAAGCTACAATGAAACATCATTTTTTTCACCTATAAAGTTGGTAAGGATTTCTTTTAAAATTTGATAACCTACTGCACTAATAAGAATGTGGGCCGGGCGCAGTGGCTCACACCTGTAATCCCAGTACTTTGGGAGGCCGAGGAGGATGGATCACCTAAGGTCAGGAGTTCGAGACCAGCTTGGCCAATATTGGGAAACCCCGTCTCTACTAAAAATACAAAAAATATAGCTGAGTGTGGTGGTGGGCGCCTGTAATCCCAGCTACTCAGGAGGCTGAGGCAGGAGAATTGCTTGAGCCCCAGCAGGCAGAGATTGCAGTGAGCTGAGATTGTGCCATTGCACTCCAGCCTGGGCAACAAGAGCGAAACTCCGTCTCAGAAAAAAAAAAAAAAAAAAGAATGTGTGAAAGCATTCACATACTGTTGATGATGGGAGTATATACATGGATGCATCTTCTATGCAGGGACATTTGCCAAACTATCAAAATTACAAATTCACATGTCCTTTGAGTCAACAAGTTTCATTTCTAGTCATCTATCCTGCAAATATGCTTGCACATATGAAAAATTACTATTTACAGAAACATTAATTAATTTTTTATTTTGACAGAGTGTCTCCCTTTGTCACCCAGGCTGGAGTCCAGTGGTGCGATCTTGGCTCACTTCAGCCTCAACCTCCTAGGCTCATGTCATCCTCCCACCTCAGCCCCCCAAGTAGCTGGGACTACAGGTGCCCACCACGACATCCAGCAAAGTTTTGTAGTTTTTGCAGAGATAGGGTTTTGCCATGTTGCCCAGGTTGGTCTCATACTCCTGAACTTAAACAATCTGCCCACCTCAGCTTCCCAAAGTGCTGGGATTAGAGGTGTGAGCTGCCATGCTCTGCTTAATTAAATTTTGATATATCCGTACATGGAATAGTACGAATGATCTCCTACAAACTGTATTAAAAAGGTCCCGATTCAGAAAAGTTGCCAAGATAAATAAAAAAAGACAAGGTACAGAACAATGTATATAATATGCTATCACTTGTATAAAATATATTGTGTGTAAATGCATGGTGTGTGTGTGTGTGTGTGTGCATGTGTGTGTGTATCAAGCAGCTGGTAACTACGGTTGCTTCTGAAGAAAGGAGCCAGGTAGATAGGGAAGAGGGATGGAAGGGGGACTTTCTTTTCACGGAATATCTATTTTTTGTACCATAGACATGTAGAACCTATTTTTTAAAGTAACAGAAAACATCAAAACAGTAATGAAGAAAAACACATAATCTCACCACCAAAGATAACATTTTGGTGTGATTATTTTCCAGTAACTATCATTTATTTATTATTATTTTTATTATTTTATTATTATTATATTTTTGCTTTGCAGGAGTTGTAAAAAGGTTTTTTTTTTTTCTATGTGTATGATTTTGTAGCAGTAGGTGTGTTAAGAGCATACCGTGGGCTGGGTGCTATAGCTCATGACTGTACTAATCTAATCCCCACACTTTGGGAGGCCAGGGTGGGTGGATGGCTTGAGTCCAAGAGTTTGAGAGCAACCTGGGCAAGGTGGTGAAACCCTATCTCTACTAAAAATATAAAAATTAGCCAGGTGTGATGGTATGCACCTGTAGTCCCAGCTTCTGTGGGACAGGCGTTGGGCGTGGGTGGGGTGGCTGAGACAGGAGGATCACCTAAGCCTTGGGTGGTCAAGACTGCAGTGAGCTGTGATTGCGCCACTAAACTCTAGCCTGGGCGACAGAGTGAGACCCTGTCTCAAAAAAAAAAAAAAAAATCAAACCATGTATGTGTGTGCCTTTATTATTATATCATGAACAACTGGAATTATGTTGATACTTACATTTCATTTGACATTATATAGGCAGCACCTTTCCAGGAAGAAATGCTTTCATAGGCAACACAAGCCATTACAAGTTTCCGACTCAAGCTCATTGAAGAAAGGAGCTGGAGACTCTCAGGAGCCCTCTTTGTGAGGTGTAGTACCTGATAGGAGGAGAGAAATAGAGGTGACTAGATATTCTGTAGTAGAAGTCGCCAAGTGGTGGAGTAGAAGGAAGACGTTAACAGTCACCCCAGAGGTTGGGTGTAGGAAACTCTCAAGACCGTTAGGGTGCGGGTCAGGGGAAGGGGAGGGAAAGGCAAGGTGAAGGCAGGGGCCTCAGTGGGCTTAAACCAGAGCCAAGGCTACTGAGAACACACCCCAAGTTTTCTAGTTATAACCCAAGGAATACATTTAACAGACTCTCTTTGAGTGCCTGCCACGACTCTGCTGAATGAGGCACTAGGAATCAACAATGAATAAGATACAGGCTCTTCTTTCAATGGGCTCTTCTGGTAGAACTCACCAGTTGCAGTGAAAGAGGAGTGTGGTGAAGGCTCCATGAAAGAGTGCACGAGGTGCAAGGTGGAGCTGCAAGGCCTGAGCGCCTGAGCATCCAAGAGGCTGGAGCCTCCTGGACCTGGAGAGTGAGGTTGTCTCTGCAGTGCTCTGTACAGTGCGCTGTGGAAATGGCAATGGGTTGGGGCGATGGCTTCCATTTCTGGATATTTGATCTACACCTTGAAAAATGACGGCACCATGTGTCTTCGGGATTTCCTGAAAGCAGAGTTTGAGACAAATATTTGTTTGAAAACATGATTCTAGGGAGCAGAGAAGGGAACATTTTTTTATTTAGTTGGCCATGACTAAGGACAAAGGATGCTAGATCCCATGGGATTCCTCTGTAGAGCTTATGACATGCATGCCGACCCATGGTCCTGAGAACACAGGATGAAGCATTTATCCCCAATCTCTTGTATCCCTTAGCTCAAGGGTGGCTCCACCAGTTATGCTTGTGTGAATAGATACCCCAGGAAGCCCAGGCCCTAGAACGAGAAACAGAGGCACCGGTCAGCTGTGTGAGGTGCTGTAATGGGAACCTGGACAAGGCTGTGTGAAGCCTGTGCAGATGGTCGCCACCCAGAGGCTAAATGAAGAGGGAGGGCCAGGGGAAGTGGAAATGGCACACAAGAGTGTTCTGTAGACTGTGGAAAGGCAGCGGGGCAAAGGCCCTGAGATGGGAGGGGCGTCTTACCACCAGGTTTGCCCAAGCATTGCTGGAGGGTTGTGGTACCTCTAGAGGCTGGGGCAGACTTCAGCTGGGAACACACTGCAGTGAGTCCCGAATCCAGGTTAGACTGCAGTGGAAATGATGTCCCTGTGGTGGAAATAAGAATAAAACAGTCCCCATCTCGGGGCTGCCCTGTAAGTGGTCTGGCGTAACAGAGTTCATGTTGGTTTCCTCTCTTGATGCACCAAGTGGAGGATTTCACCATCCCTAACAGACATCTAGAAGGGAAATGTCAGGGAGAGACAAAAAAATCCAATTTATTTGGCTTTTCCCCAGCTCTAGTTCTTTCTAGGGTGCAGGTGGTGCTCTTTTAAACTTTGTGACACATATTTAACTCAGGGCGTGGACTATGGTCAATGTTTAAAGGGGAACTAACATTTTACTCAATGTGTCGTATGTGCCAAGGACTGTGCTAAGTACTTTCCATGTGTGATTTCGTTTAATAGTCCTGAGGATTCTGTGGCATGGGCAATATTCTTGTCTTCATTCCTGTAGATAAGGAAAGCAGGATTCTGACACATTAAATAGTGCATCTGGGATCACACAACTAGTATGATGGACACAGAATTTAAACCCAGATTTCTCTGATTCCAAAGCCCAAATATCATCTTTCTCCTCCCTATGTTGTTTGCTACATTAGCTTCCGAAGGCTGTGCAACAAATTGCCACAAACTGGGTAGCTTAAGAAAACAAATGTATTTCACTCTTCTGGAGGCAAGAAGAACAAAATCACGGTGTCCTCGGGGCTGTGCTCCCTTTGAAACCGGTAGGAGTGAGTCCTTCCTTGCTTCTTCCTAGCTCTGGGGGTGGCCACTGATCGTTGGCATTCGTTGCCTTGCAATTGCAGAGACTTCACTCTGTCTCCATCATCATATAGCCTTCTCCCCTTGTTTATCAATGTCTCTGTGTCTCTTTTCCTCTTCTTACAAGGATACCAGACATATTGGATTTAGGGACCATCCTACTGTAGTATGGCCTCATCTCTTTTTTTTTTTTTTTTTCCAAGATGGAGTTTTGCTCTTGTTGCCCAGGCTGGAGTACAATGGCACGATCCTGGTTCACTGCAACCTCCGCCACCCGGGTTCAGGTGATACTCCTGCCTCAGCCTCTCGAGTAGCTGGGATTACAGGTATGCACCACCACACCCTGCTAATTTTTGTATTTTTAGTAGAGACAGGGTTTCACCATGTTGATCAGGCTGGTCTCGAACTCCTGAGGTGATGCCCCCACCCCAGCTTCCCAAAGTGCTGGGATTACAGGCGTGAGCCACCACGCCCAGCCTGGCCTCATCTTAAGTAGTCACATTTGCAACAACCCTAATTTCCAAATAAGGTAGCATTATGAGGTTCCGGGAGTTAGGACCTCAACGTAACTTTTTGGGAGATGCAATTCAACCCGTAACCCTTGTTTCGTATACATTTGATAAATGGATTAATAGGTGAATGAACAAATGAATGGGGATAGAGGATCTTGAGAAATAGGAGGTGTGGTTAACTAATAATTTCTCTCTCTCGTATAGACTCTACGTGCTTTCCATATCAATCATTTTCATTCATTCTCAGTGGGAATTGCTGAAAAGTGAATTATTTCCACATTTATCTGGTGGAATAAGTTAGCCTTCCCCACGCTCTTTAGTTACACATTTTTAACCATACCCAAGATCATGTATCTCCATTCATCTAATCTTTGCTGCAACCGTGTGGAGCATGAAACAGTATTATCCCCATTTCATGAATGGGGAAACTGAGGCGTAGACGATGTGCAAGCCCTGTTAATAAGTGACAAAACCAGGACTGCAGCCCAGAACTTTACCCCCACGGGCATTTTTCTTCTCATAAAAAATTATTCATTTTTTCATTGTACTTACAAAATATGAGCATGTGTTCACCATAAAAACTTTTTTACTAATACAGAATTAAATAAGGCAAAATGTTACAGAGCCTTTTTGCCATCCCCAACCCACTCCCAGAACCTTCTCCTTCCTGGATTGTTTTTCTCTACATTTACACCTATTTTTAGGGCTTGTTTTTTGTTGACCTAAAGGAGATCACACTCCTTGTGCTGTTCTGATACTGACATTTTCCACTTAACAACACCCTGGAGATCTTTCACGTGTCAGCAAAGCTGGTCTTAACCCTGTGTGTACCAGTACGTCAGGGGGGCCAGGTTCTGCCTCTGCTGGTCAGGTGTCTGTTCTGACCGGTCAGCACCCATGCTCAAGCAGGAGCTGCAAGTTTTTGTTTCGTTTTTGTTTTGACATAGGGTCTTACTCTGTCACCCAGGTTAGAGGGCAGTGGCACAGTTACATCTCACAGCGGCCTCCACCTCCTGTGCTCAGATGATACTCCCACCTCAGCCTCCTGAGTAGCTGCGACTACAGGCATGCACCACCATACTTGGCTAATTTTTAAATTTTTTATCGAGACGGGGTCTTGCTTTGTTGTCTAGGCTGGTCCTGAACTCCTGGGCTCAAGTGATCCTACTTGCCTTGGTCTCCCAAGTACTGGAATTAAAGATGTGAGCCACCGCACCTGGCTGGTTGCTGATTTTGAATTTTTCCTTCATGCCGATACCTACAGGTTTGTCTCACTTCATTTACATTACTGTGTCATGTCTTAGAGCATGGAGCTATCATTTTTATATAATCATCTACTATTAGTGCAGATTTAGGTTTTTCTGGTTTTTCAGTATTTTCGAGCAAGGTAGCCCTCAACGTCCTATACCTGCCTCTCTGTGAACCTGTGTGAAAATGCGAAATACTCTCTCCCTCACCGCCTATATAATAGAGACATCTGTGAGCTCTTCCTGTCCTATAGTAGTACTTTTGAAGAAGGCCCAGGTGTTTGGGCTTCAACACTCTGAGAATCTAAGTCACTGTGGGAACATTACCTAGGACAGTGGCTCACCACGCTAGCTGCCATTAGGATCATCTGGGGAAATTCTGAAAAAACATCTATGCCTGCGTCTCATCTCCAGAAGATCTGATTTAACTCAACCAAGGTTGGTTCCAGACATCAGGATTTTTTTTTTTTTTTTTTTTGACGAGACGGGGTCTCACTCCATCATCCAAGCTGGAGTGCAGTGGTGCAGTTATAGCTCACTGCAGCCTCAAACTCCTGGGCTCAAGTGATCCTCCCACCTCAGCCTCCTTAGTAGCTGGGACTGCAGATGTGTACCACCATGCTCAGCTAATTTATTTTTAAAATTTTTTGTAGAGGCAGGGTCTTACTATGTTGCCCAGGCTAGCCTTGAACTCCTGGCTTCAAGCAATCCTCCTACCTCGGCCTCCTGAGTAGCTGGGACTAGAGGTGTGTGGCACCACACCCATGATTTTTTAAAACTGCTATGTGTACTTCAAATGCACACTTAAGGTTAAGAACCAATGCCAAAAGACCTCTAAAACTTTTATGAAGGTCCCGCTAAAAGATTTGAAACCGGAAGAGGAAAAAATATTAACAGAACAGAGGCAAGGAGAAAGGAAAAAGAAAAGAGGACAGAACTGTTTCCTTCATCCCACAGATGCTGAGACAAGCCCCATCTCCAGGCCTCCAAGTGCCCCACAGGTTGGGCTGCGTCTTTCACTAGGCGCTGCCTCCCCGCCTGCGGCTCTCTTGCAAATCCATTCCCCCAAACAAGGCCCCAGCTCTAAACTAGTGGTTCGAGCCTCAGAGGATAAGAACCCCTAACATCATGGTGACTTTCAGGGCAGCAAAACTGTTCTGAATGAGATTGTAATGGTGGGTACATGATGTTATGCATTAGGCAAAACCTGTAGGGCTGTAGAACGCAAACAGTAGCCCTCATGCAAACTGTGGACTTGAGTTGATAATACTGCATGGATACTGCTTCATCGTGTGTAACAAATGCACCACACCAACGCAAGATGTTAATAATGGGGGAAACTGAGGCAAGTGACTGGGAGTATATGGGAACTTTTGGCAGTTTCTCCTCAGTTTTTCTGTAAATGTAACATTCCTCTAAAAAATAAAATCTATTAATCTAAAAAAAGACCTTACACACAGATATAAGTCTTCCTTCTCTATCTCCCCTCCCCCTTCCCAGGAGAGAAGTTAGTATTTTAAGATTTAAGATCTTTTGATTGAGAAATTACAGAATGAGCAAGACCCTGTAAATGCCTAAAAGCTTTTTAAAGTAAGTAAGTAAATCGAGAGTTTATTCATCCCCACGGCCTCAGCGCACATCGAAGACAACGTTGCTCCATCTACATTCAAGTCCTCTTTCTTCAAACTACACGCAGCGCCTGCCACGCTTACAACGTGTCCCGGTCCTCCAAGGCCATCTAAGGGTTAAGGACCTCCGTGTGTGAATCCCTACCATTATGCTTCTCTCTTGCCACACATTTCCGGGCCCAAGACTCCTTTTGCTACAGAGGTTAATCTGATTAGAGTTGAGGTGCTAATAACTTAAATGAATGCCATTAAACACTACCTGATAAAATCTGCATTTAAATCTGGGCTCCCAAAGGACCAGAGGCTGTAAGGTCAAGCATCTGGATAGGGCAGGAGGAGTGAGGCTGTAGGGGAGGGGGTCCTTTCCCAGTCCTTGGGTAGCCTCCTGCTGTCTGTATAATAATCCCTTTCATCGGCACAGAATTTTGTAGTTTGTAATGCAATTTAATAAGGACTTTTTGAGGGCATCTAAGCCTCAGATGCAGTGCTCAGTGCTTTATACAAATCATCTCACTTTATTTTCATAGCAACTCAATAAGGTATCCTTGGCTCTGTTTTGCAGAGGAGGCACATGAGGTTGGGTGAGGGGAGATACTTGCCAGTATGCAATACGAGGGAAATCCAAACCTGGTTTGAATCCTGCTTCAATCCCTCCCTTTCTAATCTACTTCTCCCTAACTATGTATTAGTGGGGATTAGATGTGGTACAATTTCTGTCACTCCTAGGTGACAACAATGGGCAGGACCCTGGGATGCATGCAGTCTTCCCCCTGACGGACCCAACTTTCCGCCCTTCCCCATCTCCCTTCTAGTCCTCCCTCTCCTCCTGGCCCTGCATAGCTGAAGTTTCAACCCAGCCTGGAGAGCACTCCATCTTTCCTGACCTGACTCTGCCTTCAAGCCAGCTTTGATATAGGCAGGTTTGGTCACAGGTCTGTACAGGGAGCCACAGTTGGCCCAGGTGTTGGAGCATCATGCTAAAGACAGCAGGACCATGGGTGTCATTCACTATTTCCTGTGCACTCATCGAGTGCCTGAAGAAGTACTGTGGCTGGGACACCAGCTATGACTGAGATGTACTCCCTGCCCTCGGAGAGCCCCCAGTCCCATGGAGGAGTAAGAAACCCATGGAAGAGCAAGAAAGAGAGGTGAGGGCTGGACGTGGTGGCTCATGCCTGTAATCCCAGCACTTTGGGAGGTTGAGGCAGGCAGATCACCTGGGTCGGGAGTTCGAGACCAGCTTGACCAACATAGAGAAACCCTGTTTCTACTAAAAATACAAAATTAGCTGGGCGTGGTGGTGAGCACCTGTAATCCTGGCTACTCAGGAGTCTGAGGCAGGAGAATTGCTTGAACCAAGAGGCGAAGTTTGCAGTGAGCTGAGATCACACCATTGCACTCCAGCCTGGTGACAGAGCAAGACTCTGTCTCAAAAAAAAAAAAAAAAAAAAAGAGAATCTGAAATCAGCCCAAGTTCAAATCCTGCTTTTATTATTTGCTAGCTGTGTGACTGGGGGACAGTTACCTGTTCTTTTCAATTCTCAGTTTCCTCATGTGAAAAATGGGGAGAGTAATATCTATCTTAAAGATTACTGCAAAGTTTAAAAATAGATCATATTTGTGTAGCACACAAATTGAGTACTGATACTTAGTACTCAATAAGAATTAACTACAATTTTTAATTTTTGTTACTAAAAGCTGAGAAGGTCCAAAAAGTTTTATTACTTTGTTATTAATAGAAAGCATAAAAACTTGAATTTGTAATGCTTTCTTTTTTAAAGTACTTTTACATGTGTTATCTTAGTTCCCATAGCAAATCTGAGAATTGAATATTATTTAGGGACATTTTCCTAAGAGCAATATTGTTCATCTCTCACATAGGAAAATGGCACTAGGTGATGTTTCGATCATGCTCTCCTTTGCTTTTGACTCATTAGCGGCTTCTTATTGCTCTCAAGAAAATGCCCAGAGTCCCTAACATGACTGCCCAGTGCTGCACGGTGGGGCCCAGCCCTTTCCCAGTCCCATCCCACACCACCCTTGCCCTCTGATCTGCATCCTGCCTGCACTGGCCTTCCAGTGTCTGCTTCGCGCTGTGCTTGTTGTGCCCACGGGGCCTCTGCCCAGGCGGACCCCTCCTCCACACCCTGCAGCCCTCTGCCCCAGCACCTGGCCAACTGCTCCCACTCCTCCTTGGTACTCGCCACCGTCCCCTCACACCTCCATCTAGGTCAGGTTTCCATGTAAACACCGTATCAGTTGGGAGTTACATTCATCTCCGAGCAATTAAGATTCCTTTCCCAATGGTGGATTAACAAAATGAGTAGGGACATCAGGCGGCAGTGGGGGAGTTCTTTTCTCTCAAGAGGCTAGCAGCCCAGAGGTGGGCACCACCCAGTGTCCTGTGCAGAGGCCTCCTCCTCAGGCTCACCTTCCTGGGGCCCTGGCCAACATTACATTCATTCCCTATTAGAGAGCTTTCCCTGAAGTCCTGCTCCAGAAATTTTACTCTTAAAAAAAAAAAAAAGAAAAATTAGCTGGGCACAGTAGTGCAGGCCTGTAGTCGCAGCTACTGGGGAGGCTGAGGCCAGAGGATTGCTTGAGCCTGGGAAGTCTGAGGCTGCAGTGAGCCATGTTCATGCCACTGCACTCCAGCCTGAGTGACAGAGTGAGACCCCCGTCTCAAAGAAAAAAAAAAAGAAAGGAATTTTATTATAGCTGATTCCGCTCACATGAGCTAAATAGCTGCTCCTATCTTGAGGGGAGGCTAAAGAAATGTAGCATTCTAACTGGGCCCATTTTTCTCCCTAACCAAATAGGGATCCAATGAAGAAAGAAGAGAGGAGACTGGATATTGGGGAAGCAACCAGCAGCCTCTGCCGCATCGACTTCTGCAGAGCCGTGCCCTCTCCTTCATCACACTTCCCCCAGTTTGCAGTCACACATTCCTTAGATTCAACGTTTGTGTGTTTTATTAATATTTGCCTTCCCGCTGGACTGCAAACTCCATAACAGCAGAGCCTGGGTCTGGTTTTGTTCACTTTTGAATTGCCGATGCCTAGTACACACCTGACACATAGGTGTGTGCTAGGAACGAGTGGATAGCTGAAGAGCAAGCATGAAGCTGTGTGGAGGCACAGCTATGGAGCTAGCTTCCTACTAGCTTATCCCATCTAAAGTCAGTCTGTAGTGATGAGGATAAGGTGATAACCAAATTCCTACACATTCAGGGATCTGTAGACACGTAGAGAGCAGCAGCAGGTGAGTTATGGCTTCCCTAGGAGCTGCCTGCAGAGACAGAACTCTGCGTGGTGCAGACCGTTGTATGTTTAAGCAGGAGATTGAGTCTTAACCGCTCAGTCCTGACGGGCTCAGTAGCTGCAGGCCCACCGTGTGGCACTGAGTACCTAAGCTGAGAGGCCATGGCTTCCTGACCTTGTTAACGTCATTAACACCCAAGGCATGACCTGAAAGTGACAGATTCATTCCCCTGCGAGGAACTGGCATCTTGGAATCGATAGTAGAAAAAGTCCAACTAGTAAGTGTCCAAAACCATACCTTTCATGAATAGCAACCATGGACAGTGAGTTACAGAACGTTCGCCTCATGAGAATCATAGCAATGACCTTGCCAACTCCTTCAGCTTCCATCCCAGGACACTGAGGATGGGAAGACGAGGGGCTTCCCCCGAGGCACATAGTAAGTCACGGACACAAGGAGGCCTGGAAGCCAGGGCTCCACTCTTCATACTAAACTACTCGAATCTGAGCGAATCTGAGAGCAGAGAGCAGAGGGCCCAGAGTGAGAGCTGGGAGTCCTTCCTCACTTCTCTCCTCTCCTCTCTCTGTTCAGCAACAGAGCAGCTTTTCCAAGCAGTCAGTACCCACTGAATTGTAAGCAGTGGCTCCACGGCTCCTGCTCTCAGGAAATTTAGATTATTAGAGGGCACTGGATGCATAGCTGAAACACATGACCCCTAAATGGAGGTGCTAACAGGAGCTTTGCCCCAAAAGGATGACCAGGTGCCTCCTTCATCCTGCGCCCTTGCTATTGCCTGATGCGGTGGAGGCCTGTATAGTATGAATCAAATGATTGCTGTTTAGTCTACATCTAGGTCAGTGTTTTCATCCAAAATTACAAGTTTGGGTTCCTGACATTACTCTTTACTTACTCATATTATTGCTATTGTTCAATATATGTTTCTTATACATCAGTATTTGTTGATTGCCTGCCTAAATGAACTAATTAACAGCACATACACAATAACAACCGGTTGAGAAATGTGTTGCAAAAAACTTCAATCAAGATTGCCTTAATTGTCATTCATTTAGTATGAGTATGTACTATGTCCCAGGTCCATTACAGACACTATTTTTAATCTTTACAACAAATATGCAAAGAAGATATTTAAAAAGAAGATCATTTGCCTAAAAGCATACAGCTTTTAAGTGGTGGAGACGAGATCTGAACTCAGTCCTGGCTGATGCCAACTACTGTTCTTCCACCACCGTGCTTACCTTTTTACTTTCCAGGATGTGCTTGTCCACACAAATGTAGCTCAGCTCTGTCCTTTCCACCATAGGTGTCAAATGAAATCAACATTTTTGCCATCAGCCTAGCTTACAGGCTTTCCATTTTCTGGACCAATGGTCAAGCAATTATTTGTAAGGATAAAACACTCAGTAGGACTAGTAGGGGAGCAATTACTTGTGAGAATATAGAACGGTTAGTAGGGGTGGGGGTAGGGTGTGAGAAGGATCCTCCTTTTTGCAGATAGACAGGAAGCAGGCGGTTGGCACTCAGTATATTTTTACCAGGGAACTATCCTTAGAGTGATAGAACTGCTTAAAAGAAACAGGCCAAGATAAAAGGGATTTCTCATCCCCTTTGCAAATGATGTTCTCCTAGCACTCCCTAACACAACGAACAGAGGCCAGTCTTTCCATCATTCATGTAACAGATTGTTCAGGCCTTGCCTCTCTGGTGAAAGGGGTCCTGTGAGGTTGAATCTCCTATAAGGACTCTCACGCCATGTTATACTCCCTGAATCACTGGAGGGGACACAGATTGGTGCTAGCTAGGAACAAAGGCTGCACAGAAGAGGAGAAGGTGAGGAAAGAAGGGGGAGGGGTGCAAGATTCCATCCATCAGCCTCTGTCATTTCTGACTCTGGGTTGTTTACAAAATCCTCACCCTAGTATGCCCTGGGCGGCCTCAGATAGCCCTTGCTCCTTCCTTTAAGGAGGCCTTACTTTTGTTACAGTAAAAACCAAAAACCTTAACTTAACACCGGGCAGGACACACCCAAAAGCTGGCCTGTGGAAGATGGGATGACCTGGCAGGTGAATCAACACCTACCAAGCATGGATGATGCTTTCTCTTAAAACTCTCAAAGACATTCTCCCCATTCCCTCTGCCCACCTGACTCTGTTTATGTGAGTGAATCTATCATAAGCATGGGGTGGGGGAAATGTGAGTGCTGGGAGCCCCAGAGGTGAATGCCACCAATTCTAAACAGGAAGGGGGAAGGACCGTGGCAGGCAAGCCATGCAGCCTGTAAGTCACTTCACAGTGATCTGTATATCCCAGCAAAGCCTAGGGCTCCATTAGGGAATCTTTTCCGGAAAAGGGTACTCCTGTCACCCCATGTGCTCATTCATGAGTGAGGGCAGATGCCGAGAGCCTCACTGGACAGCAACCAAGATGGAGAGGCGAGCAGTGCAGCATGGTGCCCTCATGTAAATTTCACCTGTGCACGCCAAGGTTCTGGGGCACACGTAAACCACCTGGCCAGCCCTGAGACACCATCTCATCTGTTCTGTGGATGAATGCAAGTCCCACTCTCCTCTGTCCTCAGCACTGGCCTCTAGTCCATTCACCATCCCCCTTCTACCTCTCACAAAATAAGTGTGTGCTCAGGGAATGCAATTGCATTGAAGGAATCTTGAAGAAAGGAGCTGAAGGTAGGTCCACTGCCTACCTAAACCAAGAAAAACAAAAAACTCTTAAATATTACAAAGGCTGTGACCCCTGATTAGGGATGCAAATGTATCTCTATTGACCAGGATTATAAATCAATGTTTAAGAAATTAGATCAGCTGTACACAGTGGCTCACGCCTGTAATCCCAGCACTTTGGGAGGCTGAGGCGGGTGGATCACCTGAGGTCAGGAGTTCAAGACCAGCCTGAACAACATGGAGAAACCCTGTCTCTATTAAAAATACAAAATTAGCTGGGCATGGTGGTGCATGCCTGTAATCCCAGCTACTTGGGAGGCTGAGGCAGGAGAATCGCTTGAACCCAGGAGGCAGAGGTTGCAGTGAGCCAAGATTGCACCACTGCACTCCAGCCTGGGCAACAACAGTGAAACGCTGTCTCAAAAAAAAAGAAATTAGATCATGTGGCAGATGTATATTTAGAGGTACTGTGTTGTAGACCCTTTTGCACAGTGTGACCCCATCTCCCCTAGTATATCTTGACCCTGTGTGGCTATGTGTGTGGGTCACCGGGAGCTCCTGGTGAAGGTGGTCCTGCCTCTCCCCGGCATGTCCACAGACCAACTGAGCTGCAGTGGATGGAGTTCAGTCGAACATCTCTCATGGATTCACTTTTTGCAGGAGCTCGAGCTAGGAGAGCCCAAAAACTATTTGCTTCCAACATGTTCTCCCTTGATTTTTACATCTTTCTGCATTTCAAGAGTAATGTAACTCACGGGGGCTGGATTCACTGAAAATAGTTCAGTGAAGTCTGGTTTGTGAGAGCCATTTGATGTCTAAGAGGCCTTTCTTTCCTGGTCTTCTGAGCCCATCTACTCCAAACCTCAACTCTGGCTGGAAGTTGGAGAGGCAGAACCCAAAGCAATAGCTGGGAGGGGAGCCCAGACACCATGCAGAAGTATATTTAATCCTCCGAAATCACCCATGATTCGTATCCCCATTTAGCAGATGAGAGCATCAATGCTCAGACAGGAGCAGCACCTGCCTTACAGTTTGTAAGAGATCTGCCACCGTACTGCCCCACACCCTGGGGAGCAAACTGTTTGGCCCCAAGATGCCAGCCCAGGCTGTGCTTCACTTAGTGGGTCTTTTGATCTTCCTCCTTCGGAAGCCCTACACTAGCAGGAATGCAGAAGGGTCCACTCAGTTACCCTGCAAATCAGTTCTGGTTCAGACCCTACTATTGGCTTTAAAAGCTTGTGGTGTCCTTAAACACTGGTCCTGGCGGCTTGGGGAGTAAGCAGTGAAGGGATGCAGTATACAATACTGCCATGACCCTTCCAAGGAGCCTCAGAGGTCTCCCACCCTGGGGCCACAACCTGCTAGGCTTCAGGTTCTCTGGTTGTCAAGTCTCCTTCCCACTCTGACAACCTGCAAGGTAAGGTAATACAGATATGTTGGTGCCAGAGGCAATGCTGTTCCAGATTGCATCTGAAGGCAGAACCAGAGGTCAGGGGCTACAATTACAGCCAGAAGATTTAGATTAGAGAGAAGGGCTTCCTGACAAGTTGCTAAACTCAGCGGGTAATTAGGGAGAGTTTACAGAAACTCTTTCCCAGGAAATATAATCCCATCACCCTACTTAGGAAGAGTCTCCCTAAGAGGACAAACCAGAAAGTTTCGGGCTTTTTAGCCTAGAAAGACTACAGACGTGAGTCTCGTGAAATGAAGCGGGGTTGATGGGGAGTTCTAGCAGGCGAAATCAAACCTGACCTGCCTCCTTTGCAGACTTGACAGAATCAAAGGAGATAACATCTCTGCAAGCATTTGTCAGCTGTTTGGTGCCAAGGCAAGGATAAGGGATTTTTATTGTGTACAGGAGCTGGGGTCTCTCCCCTGAGGCTTTAAGG
This sequence comes from Cacajao melanocephalus, assembly GCA_963573385.1. NCBI lineage: Eukaryota > Metazoa > Chordata > Mammalia > Primates > Pitheciidae > Cacajao > Cacajao melanocephalus. The sequence continues at coordinate 65,246 of CAUYLG010079118.1, read as the reverse complement.
AGTAAATAAATGCAGCATTGCTTTACACAGAGGGCAGCAAACTACCCAGCTGAGAGCAGTGTAAACTGATGAGTGCAACAGGCTCCAAACAAAACTTTAAGACAATTCACAAATATCAGGGGCTTCCAGGTTAAAATCAAGGCCTGCCACTGTGGCTTAACGCAACTAAAAAAATTGTCGTCATCATCATCTCCATTATCATCCGTCACTCTTGGTATACGCGTTTTGCACATTTTCTTATTTGATCCTCATCACACTTCCGGGAGCAGCTCAGGGAGGTATAATCCCATTCTACCAGTGAGGAAGTCGAGGTTCAAAACTGGGTTGTGTGAATTGCCCAAGGTCACATAACCAGCAAGTGGTACCACTGCCTTGTTTAACTTCAGGTGGAGGTCAATGCTCTTTCCACTCTAACTTTGCCCACTCTTGTGATCAATTTCTTCATTCATCCATGTGTTCATTAACTCAACAGATATTTACTAAGCATCTTTAAAACAAAGGAAACAGCAAACTGGAACATATTTTCTTTCCAAGCTCATTGTGAAATTGGGACATATTCCGTGAAATAGTAGTATCGTTTTGTTCCTTTGCTCTAAAAACACTTAATCTCATTTCGTTGTCTGTGACCCTTCTTAACAATAGCTGACAAGGTCTTAACAATTTGCCTCATCCCTCTGACCTCATCCTCTGCCGCTTCCCACCTGGTTCTCTAGATCCTGGGTACACTGACCTTTCAAGTCCTCAGTGACACCAACTAGGTTGCTTTCTGCCTCAGGCCCTTTGTGCATACTATTTCCCCCACGCATACACGTCTGCACCGCTCTCATAATTCAGGTCTGAGCTCCAATGTCATCTTTCCCAGAAAGGATTTTCCTGACCTGCTTCATCACATACAGGCCCTCCCCATCACAGTACCTTTTATTTTCTTGATGGCATTTATGGCATTTATTACTTTCTAAAATTTTCTTATTTATATTTACTTGTTTGCTATGTGTCTCCCCTTGCTCCCAGCCTCAAATTCCAGGGGTCCTGTCTGTCTTGCTTGCTGAAGCAGCCACCTGCCCTATGTTTAGCATATAATAAGCATTCAATAAATATTTATTAAATAAAATCAAGAATTATTGGTCAAAAGAATTCATTACATTACACTCGATGGCACAGTACAACCATTGTTACAAGCTATAGATGAAAAAAATTTCTTAGGGGACACTGAAATCTAATTGCAAGGAAACTGTGTCTGTAGCTGTAGTCAAGTTTACACAGAGTATATCCTGGATCAGAATGAATACTATTCCCTTCATTCTGTGTTTTGTTTGTTTGTTTACATATGGCTTCAATTTATGAACACAGTTTCTTCTACTTTCGGACATACCTTGGAACCTCCAGTCCTTAATAAATGCTGAATATGAGAAAGTTTCAGTAAGTTGTGACCAGTGGACAGCAGTCCACTTGGGAGTTATTGTGAAGTTAAAAACACTGACGAGTCACAGAGAGGGCTGGGTATCCAGCCAAAGCTAAGACTCCTGTCCCTGGACTTAGAACTACATCTGCCAGAAATAAAGCTAGCTTTAGCCCCTTTCATCAGCTCTTCTTCATGGCTGGCAGCTTTTCCTCACTTACTTCTCCTTTTCTCTTTCTGATTTTCCTTTTTCCTCATCTCACTGGCTCTTATGAAAGGAGCTTTTTTAAAAAAAACCCTATTGACATGAAGGTGTAAATGACCGTTAACTTCCCAGGTGTCCCTGCAGACTAAGAGAGAACCCACACCAAGGAATAAAGCCGCAGTGGGATTCTAGGCATGCAGCAGCACCAGCTTAGAAGGCTCTGCCCTGCCTCTTCTTGCACCAACTCCGAAGTGTCTTGAAAAAAGAAAGATTCAGGGTCATGGAGACCCTGAATTTAAGGAGCTGATAACAATAAAGTGTCACCTGGCCTGAAGATACATCTGGAGGGACCTTCAAGGTACGTGGCTGGGTCTTCCTTGCAGCCACCGCTCTGCATAAAATTTCCATTGGCAGGTGTAGCTTACAGGCATTTGGCTGCAGAACCCTTAGCTCGCTTCTTGTCCCGGTGATACAGACTGTAATCACAGACAGTGAGGGTGGGTTTAAGGAACTTTGAGGAAAATAATCACTCAGTTACAAGGCACCCGCTTTGTAGTTACAGTTGGCGGCAGGACTAGCACCTGCTTCCTTGCTGTGGTTTGAGCTATGTGATATTAAGATGACTCCAAGAACACTGTAACAAATACATTTCTATTTATTGAAGAGTGCTTTAGGTAACGCCCACAACTATCCTCTGAAATAGACATTGCTATGCCCATTTTTCAGCTGAGAAGAAAACTAAAGCTCATGGAGGTAAACTAATTTGCCCAAGTTCACATAGCTAGAAATGGCGGGGCCAGGATTCCTTCTGACTCCGAAGGTCTTCATCTTTCCTTTAGTTTCTGTCTTCACATTTGCAGGTCATAGTAGCCGATTGTAGAATGAGCTCATAATTCCCAATAAAACGTATGCAATTACATTTTTAATTTCCTGAATGAGAAGTGTTAAAACTATGTTTTGAGTCATTTACTTCAGTTGATCAAGCGAGAACATGATATTCCCTTCGTTTTTTGTTTTTTTTTTTTTTTTGAGTTAGAGTCTCGCTCTGTTGCCAGGCACCAGGCTGGAGGGCAGTGGCACGATCTCGGCTCACTGCAACCTCCGCCTCCCAGGTTCAAGCAATTCTCCTGCCTCAGCCTCCCAAGTAGCTGAGGCTACAGGCACACGCCACCATGCCCAGCTAATTTTTATATTTTTTAGTAGAGCCAGGGTTTCACCATGTTGGCCAGGCTGGTCTTGAACTCCTGACCCCAGGTGATCCGCCCGCCTCAGCCTCCCAAAGTGCTGGGATTACAGGCGTGAGCCACCGCGCCCAGCGATATTCACTTCTTAAACAAATATTGACTGAGCAGATACTTGCCAGATGCTATCATTTGAGGACACAGGGAAAACTTTATGACCAGAAGAGCCCAACAGCTCTGTCTTCAAAGAGCTTACATGCTAGTCAGGGAAGATGGAGGATAATCAAATAAGGGAAACCTACTCTATGTCAGGGAGTGGAGAGTATTGTGGTATCAAACAAAGCAGAGGGCAGAATTGGGACTGCCAGGAGTGGGGTTTGCAATTTTAAATAGTCTGTTCAGGGGAGGCCTTGCTGAAAAGAAGGGATTGGAACAATGAGCTGACAAAGGTGGGGAATACAGCCTGGGGCTTTCTGGGGAAGCCTCATTCCAACAGCTGGAGAGCAAAGACAAAGACTCTGAGCTAGAGCGCCCCACTTTGCTCAGTTACTTACAAAGATAGATTAATATGAAAAATGTCAGCCTGATAAGTTGCTTGGTATTTTAAATGCAAAACAAACAAATAAACAACAACAACAAAAAAAAAACAAAACGAGGAAATCTTAAGATTAATCCCTGAGATGGAATCAGGAGGAATGGCTGTTACAGAAGAGGGTAGGTTATGGCTGAGGGGTAAGGGAACTGGACAGTGCTGGGGAGGTTTCACATCTCGATCGCGGTGGAGGTTAGAGGCTTATTGTCACCTGCTGCATACTGAAGAGTGTGCACTTTACTGTGTGAAATACATCTCAGGGTTTTTTGCTTTTTTTTTTTTTTTAAACTTTCTCTAAACCGTTTATTTCTCTCCACCAGAAGGTGGAGGCGGGCGGGCCTAGAATACAGGGTGAGGCGGGTTCCCGGGGTCGGGCCAGTGCAGACAGCGCGGGGAGAGGCTGGGCGCGGCTCTTAGGCGAAGGTGGAGTTGTTCCAGCCCACGTTTGCCGCGTTCATGTCGTAATAGCTGATGTAGACCCTGTCCGGGCTGATGCGCAGGCGCTCGGCCAGCAGGCCACACCGCAGCTTGCTGTAGGAGCGGTTCTGCGCGCCGCCAGGCTTGCCGATGCTGTGCAGGCTGCAGAGCGCGCACGGCTCGCTGGAGCCGCCGAAGGCCGTGAGCGGGTCCGGGACCACGTGCACCGCGATATACTGGGGCGGCTTGCCGGTGGCCTGCGCCAGCTGTTGGGTGAACTCGGAGAGGAACCCGTCCGGCACAGAGGCCCGGGGCACCGTTGGTGTTTACGATGAACATCGGCATGATGGCAGAGGAACCAGGAGATCCGCGCAGAGACACAGACGCACGCGCCGCTTTTGTTTTGTTTTTTTTTTGAGATGGAGTCTGACTTTGTCTCCCAGGCTAGGGTACAGTGGCGTGATCTCAGCTCACTGCAACCTCTGCCCCTGGGTTCAAGCGATTATCCCACTTCAGCCTCCCGAGTAGCTGGAGTTACAGGCCCCCACCACCACATCTGGCTAATTTTTGTATTTTTAGTAGAGACAAGGTTTCACCATGTTGGCCAGGCTGGTCTCGAACTCCTGACCTCAGGCCTCGGCCTCGGCCTCCCAAAGTGCTGGGATTACAGGTGTGAGCCACGACGCCTAGCCCATTATCTCAGTTTTTCAAAATGAATAAAAAAGAGGCCTTAGATTTCCACTTTTGATATTCTGAAGTTACATATTCACATGCTGTGTAATATCAGAATTTTTAGTGCACATTTCATGGTTTCTTCTTTGCTGCTCAGGCCCATGAGATTCACTGAGAAAAATGCAAGCTTAAAAAGAACAGGATTCAAGTGTTTGCTCTGGGATCTTGAAAGAGTTGGCCATCCTCCCTGGATCTGAGTTTCTAAACTATAAAGTAGGGCTGGTAATTATGGTATCCACCTTGCAGAACTATTGGGAGGCCAAAACAAGATGATGTCTGGGAAAGTTCTCATTTAGCTGCAAGACCACAGAAATCTTACTTCATGTTATAATTATAGGTGCATCCAGTGTTTTACTGGAGTGCCTGCGGGTCACCACCGGGTCAGCTCCTACTTGGGCTCTGTCCGTTGCCTCTTGTCTCCTGCCGGTCACCCTCTGCTAGGCACTGGGCACTGCCACACACGGCAGGTCACTCAGCCAAATGATGTTCTATGGCGAGGGGCAAAATAACTCCTGTTCCTTTTGGGTAATGCTCTGCCCCTCAAACTGAGATCATTATACTCTAAAATCTCAGGCAGTGACTCAATCAACAGCCCTTTCTGCTACCACCCCTTCAATCCCGCAAGACTCAGACCTGAGTGCAGGGGATGCTGGACTGGGAGAGCCATATGACTGATCGGAGAGGCGAGGCTGTGTGGTGCTGAGACCTCCACCCCTCCCACTGGTGACTAAGCCTTGTCAATAGATCACACTTGTCCTCTTCTTTTAAGAGGAGGTTTCCCAGCTATTAGCCACTCGCATGGAGTCAATTAAGGGGCTGGCCAAATTGTGGGGGTCCGGCAGGGAGGCACATCATCAACAGGGGATTTGAAACTTAGTGAAACTCAAGTTGGTCTGACTTGTATTATCACCACACACTGGAAGTTCTAAAGAAAGTCAGTGATACAATACTGACCCTCTCAAGACTTAGACCTCTTGGTCTAAGTCCCACATGGTTGCTGTGATTACTATTTATTGACTTTAATTACATATAGATATACAATTACATCTGTAAAATATTATTATATGATGTAGACGATGACCTTTTCATTGCTTACTTTTAATAAACATTGTGTTCTCTATGGAAGGTAATTTTGAGAACTCCCAATTATATAGTGCTCTTCCCAGCTACTCACCCCAGTCCCCAAAGACTTAGCTAAAGGCCTCTGTTTCCAGAGCTCTTCCTAATGGCATAATGATTTGGAATGGTTAGAGCTTTCTTCCGGGTACAGTCTGCCCCTGTGGTGTCACATATTCTTGTATTTAAACAGTTTGCTTGAAAAAAATAAGCACAGTGATTATATTAATAAAGGCAAAGAAACAGAGTGTGAGTTACTTCAATTCTGCCATCCTATATGAGAACTTAAGAGTTTCATCTGCATTTAAAGTTGAAAACAGTGAAATAGAGGTTGAACTGCAAGGTATAATGTTTTTTTTTTGGTAACAGTTCATTTGAGTTCAAGCATAAAACGTTTTACAAACTATGGATAATATCTTTAATATTGGTGTTTATTTTTTTAGTTGTTATTTTAAAAATAAAAGACAAATCAAGAAAATGATGATGATTACGTGAAGAACGAATCAAGAAAATAATTATTACTACATGGCTATTCTGGAAAACAATTTCGAGGTTCAGAGGGAGGAGGTATCACATATGAGCAGTTCCAGGGTCAGAAGCACTAGGCACAGCAAAGACTGTGTGTGCCACTCAACCAAATGAACTGAATGCTGGTGATGGACATGTTTGACTCTCAAGCTGTATGCCCTGCAATGTTGTTATCGCTGCCCTCCTAGAATGGTTTCAGATACAGCCCCATCAGGAAGCAAGGGGATGATGCAGATGGCCTAGGAGCTCTCTGCTGTTACCACTCATTTATCCAAAAAGCACTTACTGGGCAGGCTTAGTGCACATTGGCATGGCAGAGCTCTGCACTTGACACTGGAGGTAATAGGGTAAGGAGGCTAAGGTCTCCCTACGTATACCCAAACTGAGAACTAGCACCAGTTGAAGGTTAAGTATCTTGCTGTTTGGTTGGGCACAGTGGCTCACTCCTGTAATCCCAGCACTTTAGGAGGGCAAAGTGGGCAGATCACCTGAGGACAGGAGTTCGAGACTACCATGGCCAACATGGTGAAACTGCGTCTCCACCAAAAATACAAAAATTAGTCGGCGTAGTGGTGCATGCCTGTAATCCCAGCAACTTGGGAGGCTGAAGCAGGAGAGTGGCTTGAATCCAGGAGGCCGAGGTTGCAGTGAGCAGAGATCTTGCCACTGCACTCCAGCCTGGGCAACAGAGTGAGACTCCCTCTCAGCAAAAAACAAAAACAAAAACAAACAAACAAACAAAAACAACAAAAAAACTTGCTGTTTAAAAGGCTACAATTATAGTATCATTTCCAAAGCACACCTATTAAAAAGGGGGGTTTATAGGGAGGAAATGCACACTTGTAATGTAATAGTTGATAAACAGAAAACCCATTTATGTTATTATACAGTTAGAAGATGAGTCCTAACCTGCTGTGGAGAGACTAGTAATTGAAGGGAAACTTGTCTGAAATGGATAACAACGCATGCTGCAACATCACCAGGGCATTTAGAGGCCTCTTGAGGTGTCTCTGGAACTTGTTGTAAAGTGCATCTTCCTGATTTATTTAATAAAAGCAATTCTTGCTCATTATTCCTCCTATTATCATTGGTAATCATAGTGACAGGGTGTTTGAACATGTTAGTTTAGCTCTGGGATTGGCCAGGAGGAAAGGCTTATATTCTACTGCTTATTACTCATCTAATAATGAAGACCTGTGAACCAACTGGTATGAGTATGGGAAGCTGGGGGAGTAAAGACGCTGCAGGAAGGCCAGGGAGAGGGTGGTCAGTGTGACATGTCATTGGTGGCAAAAACCATCAGACACTGGTAACCCACTCCCTCTCCGTAAGAGCACAGATGCAGATGTCCTCCCTGGTGTGAAAACAGTAACCAGCAATTTCACAACTTGCTAGGTTCTCCAAATGGCTTTCTCACCTGTAAAAAGTCTTGTGGTTCCTTTGTAAACGCCGGTACAGTCCTTTTTGTTCTGGACTCAAAGGAGCTGAAAATCAACCAGGAATACAAGGAAAAGCAAGCTCTAGCATTGACCTGAGTTTGAAGCTCTTTTACTGGCTGTAGGTGAGACTTTCAAGAAGTTTCTCAAGTCAGGAGCCCTGTTTTCCTCAGCTGCATAGCGTACACCATAATACCAAGCATTTGGCACACGATGAGAATTTGATGCAAAGCTCTGTGTTAAAACACTGTGGATCCACCATGATACACAAATACACTGTTGTACTACTGCGCCCAACTACATCTTCTGTCACCCTCATTTTCGTTACAGTCCCATCCAAGTGGGGACTGTTGCTGTCACTGCTCCTCCTTGTTACTCAACGTCTTGAGAAATTCTTCTTTCCATATGCTAGTAATAGTCAGAATAAGAAGAATGGATTAGAAATGTTTATTTCTTCCCACGGTACTGAAAGATCAGTCTAACTAAAAGATGACTTCACTGGTGTTTAATAACTGCACTAAGGGCAAAGTGTAACTATTCTCATGCTTTAGATGGAGAAACTGAGGCTGGAGAAGTTAAGGAAGTTGCTCAAAATCACATAATAAGCCAGAATTTTTATTCAGGGAGTTCTGGATGTTTTTTTTCCTTTTAGAGATGCTTTCCACTGTTATCAAGATGGTGAACAAGAAAATCCTTTCATCAGTATGAATAAAATAAATTGGAACCAATATTGATAAGTAGAGTTATTTACAGTTTTACAAAGCACTTTTACAAAACAAAGTATCTAACTTCATTGCAAGATCACCTGGATTACTAAATAGTACTACTATATATGACCATTTTGTAAAAGAGGAAACGGAAATTCTGAAACATTATTTGACCTGTCCAAAGTCACAGTACTCAAATAAGCAGAGCCCAGACCACTGTGGCTCCAAACACACATTCTACCGTTATATTTCCTAGACATGTAAAGTGAAAATGGTATGGGTATATTCCTCATCCCTATATTGCTCACTGTCTGCCTCCTGTGTCTTTTTTCTCAGTCCATGTAGCTTCCAGTCTTCAAACTGCTTGCTCCACCATTAAGACTTCCTTGATTAATACCTTCCTTTCTGACCCCAAGGTATTCTTTTAACCTTATCTGTGTAGTCCTAACATTCCGTGAATATTGGATGTGAGTCATTCAGATTTCCATTTTATCATCTGATTTAAAAACCCAATTCCTCATGAAGGATAATCCAAGGTTTCTGGGTCCTAAGCTTATGCAATCTGGGGAGGCCTTTGTAGGAAAAAAAGACAAAACAAAATTAGGTACAGAGCTTTGAAAGAAGCCCATTTATGTGAGAGGTCAGTACTAACACTGAAGCTTCAGAGCTTCAGAGTAGAAGCCCTGAAGCCATGAATTCACCTCTGTCCCCATGGAAGATTCAACTCCAGTCTGGTTCTTCTTCAGTCAATCTACTTTGGGCCAATACTGGGCTGTCCATCTTGCAGGTTTAGCTCACCTAACTCTCACAGCAACACAGACAAGAAGGTATCATTGTCTGTATTTATTATTATTATATTTTTATTCAGAGTTTTGCTCTTACTACCAAGGCTAGTGTGCAATGGTGCTACCTCAGCTCACTACAACCTCCACCTCCCGGGTTCAAGCAATTCGCCTGCCTCAGCCTCCCGAGTAGCTAGGATTACAGGCGCCTGCCACCATGCCTGGCTAATTTTTGTATTTTTAGTGGAGACGAGGTTTTACCATGTTGGTCAGGCTGGTCTCAAACTCCTGACTTCAGATGATCCGCCTGCCTTGGCTTCCCAAAGTGCTGGGATTACAGGTGTGAGCCACCGCGCCCAGCTGATTGTCTTTATGTTATAATTTGGCTACTCTCTAGTTCATTGTTTCAACTCAAGTTTCAGTTTGTTAAGCCAAGGAATCTTGCTTTTAGTTTCTTGGTAGGACCTTTCTTGATCCCAACAAAATCTTGAGTTCATAAATGTTTTATGAATGAATGGATGTTAGAACAAATGAATGAATAAAGGAACATGTTCAATGGCTACTTGTTGAATTTACAGCAGAAAATGTAATTGTTATAATAATTGCTACTTTTTGAGTGCCTATGAAGAGCCAGTCACGCCCCATGTATTATCTCTAATTCTCACAGTCACCCTGTGGAGTGGGTATTATTATCTCTAATTTATAGCCAAGGAAACTGAGGCTCTTTGCAGTTAAATCATTTGCCCAAGGTCAAACAGCTAGTAAGTGGCAGAGACAGATCCGATTACCTCCAAAGCCTAAGTTATTTCCATCTCACACCGTATCTCAGAAGCGACACTCCAAATGCTATGGTCAGGGGAACTGTGTCCTGCCCGGCACTGTACCTGCTCACAATTATGCCTCGCCTGTACATGGAGGTAGGTGAGGTGAGGTGCCTTCCTGCTTCACCAGGCTCTTTCTTCTCCTACCCCCTGTGTTCCCATAGTATCTTGGACATGCTCTGCGCATGTAACATACTTGTCACATGGAAATGAACAGTGGGCAAATTCACTTAGCGGGTCTACAGGAGAGGACGTGGAATTAAATAGAAGTTGCCTTGGCAAACAGAGAATGCTTGCCAAGGAGACCAGAGTGTTGAGAGAAACAACTACCTGGGCCCAAGCAGAGGGGTGGAGGCAAACAAGATCCTCTGGGGCTTTTTACTTTCTGCCCCAGACAGACCAGACGAAAGATGCCCTTTGTGGTCTCTTTGGCCAACAAGACTCTGTGATCATAGAGGAATGTGAGCATGAATGCCAGATTCCCACCAAATGCTGGTAATGATGAAGTGTCTCTTGGGCAATTTTTATATTATGAAAATGTGGTGGTGCTTTTAAGAGGTTTCAAGAGCCGCAGGCAAAAAGATGCTCCGATAACAGGGGAATGGGATGCTCAAAGGCTCTCACCTCCATTATCTCATTGAACTCTCTCCAGTCCTTTAGGATAAGAGGGAAGCAGTCAAAGTAATTCCCATCTTACAGAGGGGAGATTAAAAGCCCAAGATCTTGGAGCCCAGAAGTTCACCATGTTTATTCTATATTTAGTTTAGTAACTGATTACCCTTAATACAAGCAGTTTCTAGAAGATAAGACAACTTAGAATATTTCCTTCCTTTGCATTAGAATTCAGTCTAGCATCACAGAGAATCTGGTATTTAAAAAACGCTGTTTGCTGTTGGGAAAGACGACTATGGTGAAGATGGTGATGATACTGATGGTGATGGCTATACCAGTACCAGAGACCTGAATTCATTCAGCAATAACAGCACAAAGAACAACTGTCCCCAAGTCCTTGAGCACTGAGGCCCAAAGGCCATGCAGAATCCCCCCAATTTGGTAACAAACCACTCCTAACATGAGCTACCAAAAAAGGGGAGCAGGGAGAATGGAATAACCTGCTCTTTAGTGGAGAATCCGGGTCCGTAGTCTATGGTTCTGGATTCCAAATGATTTGCTGAGCTAGCCCGTCAATAACTGATCCCAGCAGAGATGTCGGGCTTGGGCTGGGGGCACTGGCAGATAAGGACATGCACTGCTCAGACACCACTTCAGAAAAGGACTTGCAGAGTGTGATTCGCTGATGGGCTCCAGCTTTCAGCTCCCCGGGGTCCACCACGGCTTCCTAGCTGAGGTCACACATTCCTTGCAAGAGGGTAGATGGGAGTCAGCCAATGATCCAGCAAGGTGCTAGCACAATCGCATGCCCATTTGCATGCTACGCGGGTCTCCCTCATTGGACAGTCTTTGTTCTGGAGCTGCCCATTGGCCGGCACGGACTTTGTTGGAGGTACGTGGTCATCTTGTGGCTCCCTCTGCCTGGTTCTACTTTCTCCTCTTTTCTCTCACAGGTCTTCCTCCTGCAAATTTTCTGCACTTCTAACTCTACCTCAGCACCTGCCTCTTGGAGAACACAGCTGCCACACCTGTGTTAAGCTCCAAAGCGCTGGAGGGACCCAGTGCCTGGACAAAACTAGAAACATGGAGATATTTCACCCAATAGCAGGACAAGAATGAACCCAGCCCACAGGTCACCAGAGGAGGAAGAGAGCTAAGTGGCTGGGGGCACGGATGGCAGCAGCTGGCACCAGCAATAACCAAGGGCTTATCAGGACAAGGAAGGTAGCTTCCCTCCATGTCAGCCAACTGCACTTAGGTGGTGATGCTAAGAACTTCCGCAGTCTAAGTTACTCTGAAGCTTGGGTAAATTGTTTTACTGTCTTCAGCTTCAGTTACCCAAACATAAAATGGGACTAGTGACATGCGTTGTTAAAGTTACCTTTCATTGGACCCCAAAATGATTCTAGAGATAGAGCGTAGATTAGGGGTCACTTAGGGTTGGGGAGGATGGGGCTATAGGAGGTAAAGGGTACGGGTTTTTGTTTTGTTTTGTTTTGTTTTGTTTTTTTGATGTGATGAAAAAGTTCTAAAATTGACTGTGGTAATGATTGCATAACTCTGTGAATACGCTAAAAAATCATTAAATTGTACATTTTAACTGAGTGAGTTGTATGATACATGAATTGTATTTCAATAAAGCTGCTATTTTAAAACATTTAGCTCAATGAATCATTGCAAGATGAATAACCCATTCAACTATCACCCAAGTCAGGAAATGGAATATTCTATAATCTCAGAAATCCCTTTACCATCTGTAAGGAAATGTATTTTTTATTTGTTTAGTCTCCTGTCCCCAGAAATCTCGTGGCACATTTCTGAAATAGGTCATTTGGTGTGACTGGAATTAACTTCCATTGGGTCTGCAATGAAACATGGTGACTTCTCTGGTGAGCCTTCTCATGAAACACAGAGTTAATTCCTGGCCTCCTGTTTTAAAAGGCATACTGGCAAATCTGAGCCCATCCCAAAGGTGTGTGAATAGATGAGGAGAGGACTAGATCCCATGAATAAAAGCTGAGGACCCAGGTCCACATAGCCTGGAGAAAAGATTTCTGGAGGACTGAATTGATGTCTTCCCATAGTAAAGGGTTGCCACATGGAAGTGAAGACACCTGTTCTTTGTCTCCCACAGGGCAGATCTAGGAAACAGGAGATGGGGCAGTGCCAACATGTACAGTGTCCAGCATTACGTATGGCACGTACACACAAACACCACCAGATTCATTTATCAAGGGCCTAGTATGTATCAGGCTTTGCGTGTTCTCTCGAATGCCCACAAAGATCTTGTCAGATGGGTATAATAATCCATGTTTTTGCAAAAGAGGAATGAACTAGGAGGAGAAGATTTGCCAGTCGGGACAGATGGGACAGTGTGGTCCTCTTGGGCACCAACATCTTTATCCTGCATTAAAAGAACATGTAGCTTGTCCAACAAACAGGCATCAAAGGCCATTTAGAAGAGGAGGGAAAAGAAATGGAGAGGAGCATGGAGCCTCCCAAGCTCATTGCAGGTGTGGCCCTAAGAATTGCCGAGGGCCTCAGCCTGTTCTTTACCTGCACGCCCCCAAGCATTCACACTCATCCTCCAGCCTCACCTGAGCTCAAGGCAGAGGTTTTCTTACTTTTACCAGGAAACCCATTGCAAAGGATCATTGGAACATCACATCACCCCAAGGCACAAAGCCAGAATGATCATAATGTGAAGCAGGGGAGGCAGGAGAGCTGCATGATGGGGTTAAGTTTCAAGAAAATTGAAGAGGGAGGATACCAGGACACCAACACCGCTTGGAAGAGCAGAACGGATGCTCCCTGAGGACACTGGGGTGAGACTGTTCCTGTGGGTGGTCCTGCCCCTCTTCCTAGGAATTCAGACTCCAGATTCCATTTGTCCTGAAGGACTACTGCAATTCCCCAGGCTCAGAGACTGTCACTTTCCTCCATGTTCACTTCCTTGGATCCCGTAGCATTGCTGTGAAATAAGCAACATCATCTTATTTTAAACTAAGGATCAGAAAGGTTAAGTGACTTGGCCTAGGCCAAGACCATCAGCTGCATAAACCTCTTAACGAAATGTTGGTCTATAAAGTTATGTATGTCAGGCTTACTCCTGGTTCCTCATCTAAGCTGCTGTGAGATTATTCAAACACGTCACCGTTTCCCCGGCCTTGGTTTCCCAATCTTCGAGCATGGGGCCTGAGTAGAGGGCTGTATAGCACCTTGAGCAAGTGGTCTGGAGAGAAGACAGAAAGCGCCTTTTGAAATTGAGTCCATTCTGTGGCAGCGTTCGGGTGCAGCCCCCGATTTTGGCCCAAATTGCTCAAAGAGTTGACCATAAAGAAAATTAAATGGGCAACTGAGATTTGGGCCGATGATCTCAAGATGGAACAAGTTTGTTCTAGATCAAGTCACAGTTCGATGCCCCCATGTAGCAAATTTTCTGTCTCTGGGGCTCTGGGAAAACCCTTGTATAGTATGTTTGCTTTCGGTTTCCTCTGACAGAGGCAGGGAGCTGGTGTGTGGGGGAAACATGCCCTTTCTCTAGGATCCCTCAATGCTTAATAGATGTGCAATCACCATCACCCAGCGAGGGAGTTGACAGCTTCTCAACTTCTGACATTAACCCAACGCCTCACACCACACCCCTGTGGTCTGGCTCTTGTCCAGCCTGCTGACCCTTCTCAGTCAAAACCTTCATAAAAACAGGAAAAGGATCTCTGGTGGCCCAGAGGCTAACTCTGTCTCCTTTCTTGCCCATTCTACTCTGGGACCTCCCATGTGCCCTCCAAACTCTGAAGGGAAGAGTTTCTCAACTCAGCGAACGGCCACACATGTGTCTCACTTCTGCAGTTCTGGCTTAGGGCTGGAAGAGCCTTGGAAGTCCTCAGGTTCATCCCACTGCCTCTGGGTGGTTGGCCATATCGAGAGCTCCCCAGGCCTCTCTGCCTTCCCATGTTTCTTTTTTTTTTTTTGAAATGGAGTTTTATTCTTACCCAGGCTGGAGTGCAATGGCACAATCTCGGCTCACCGCAACCTCCGTCTCCCGGGTTCGAGCAATTTTCCTGCCTCAGCTTCCCGAGTAGCTGGGATTATAGGCATGTGTCACCACACCCGGCTAATTTTGTATTTTTAGTAGAGATGGGTTTCTCCGTGTTGGTCAGGCTGGTCTTGAACTCCTGACCTCAGATGATCTGCCTGCCTCAGCCTACCAAAGTACTGGGATTACAGGCGTGAGCCACCACGCCCAGCCCTCCCCATGTTTCTTAAGCCCACATCTGTGCAGGGCTTGTGAATCCTCAGTGAGATCAACCAGTCATTCTCCAAAGCTGCTCACCATCCAGTGCTAACAAGTGCTGTAAGGCAGGTATACATGGTACCTGGTAGCTCACATGTACTACCCAGGGCTTTAGAGAAAACAAAAAGTGCAAGTCCTTGCATGACTCAGGATGTATTAGATAGGTAGCTCCCGAGAGACAAGGAGAAGGTAGGTAGCCCCTCCACTGTGTGTTTAGTTACTTTAACAATCCCTTGTAAGGTCTGTTAAATTATGTTAAGCACACGGCTCATTTTCTCAAATAAAATCTGTTCACTTTAAGGAAGAGAGATGCATCTTATGCTTTATCCTCTCACCCGTTATTCCTGGCATCAAACCTAGCAAGTAGTAATAATAATAAGAGCTACGGGTTATGAGTGCCTACTCTGTTCCAGACACTGGGGAAGAAACTGTAAATAACGTTAGCTTACCTTACCTTGACAAGAATTTTATTAGTCAGATATTGTTACCATTTGAAAGACAAAGAATGAAGGATCAGATTTCATTCAGTGACTTGTTCCATCCTGACCATTCAGCCCATAGTTGATGGAATCAACATTCTAACCCAGGATGATCTGAGAAAGACTGGATTAGTCAGGATAAGCCAAGCTATGCTGCAGTTACAAGTAAACTCTAAAGTTTCAATGGCTTTGTATAATAAAAGTATATTTTTCACCCATGCAAAAGCGGTTGCAGATCCGAGTGTGTCTCCAGGGTAGATTTCCTCCTTGTGGCAGCTCAGCTACCCTGCCTCTTTTCCCTGTGACTCTGCGACCCCAGCATGGGGCCTCTGCTGTCAATCTACCTGAAGACAAAGGGCTGGAGCTTCACACAGGGGCTTCCATGCTTAGGGCTGAAGATGACCTGACTGTATCACCACCACTCACATTTTATTAGCGAGTCGTTCACAGGGTCTCACCTAACTTCAAGGAGCCTGTGAATGTAAACTTCTCCATGTCCAGGAAAGAGGAAAACCAGGTATGGAGAGGCCCTAGGAATCTCTGCCACAAAAGCCAACGTGCCTTCCACCATGCTTAACTGCCTCTAAAACTGAAGGTAAAAAATAAAGTATGTTCTAATGACATTGCCACTGGGGTTGTCACGTGGATACAAAAGATTGGGGTAGGTGTGTTGGGGGAAATAGAGGAACCATTCATGCTGTACACAAAACACAAGACTTTTTGGTACATTGAATCAGCCTGAAATCCCCAACCTAATTAGCACCCAGACAGAGGAGCTGGACTGCCCCCAGCTTTCCCCTCAGATGGATTGCCACTCGTCTGTGACTTCTTCTCCTCAAGGTACCCCTAATATTCACTATAACAGAACCTCCCAAATATACACCACTCGCTGGTGGGGTGCACAGCAGAGAGAGAGGAAGTTAGGAGGCAGGGCTGGCATATAGGACACTTCACATACATTTTCTCATTTAATTCTCACAGCAAACCTACCTGATGTAGCTCTTGGTAGATTCACCCATTGACTAATACAGGAAACTGAGACTCAGAATAATTAAATAACTTTTGAAAGGCCACTTATGGGGATCTTCTCACTCCAAATGGACTTTTCTCACTACTACCATGTCAAATTTGCCTCTTCTCTCTTTTATTTACTTAAGTGGATCTCAGTTGCACAGAAATGGATTAATCATAAGACTTATTTCGTGATGCAACTCCTATAGTTGCCTCATGCATAACCCTACTTGATCGTTTGGATATTGTTTTGAATAATGTAACACGCTCCTAGAAACACACCACCCAACATATGGTTCTTCCTCATCACATTCTCCCTGCCTCTTCCGTGCAATGTAATGAATATACTACATTTTAGAGGTATCATTCTCTCACGTTCCTTTTACATAATTTCATTTTATTTATTTGTTTATTTATTTATTTATTTATTTTAGAGACAGAGTCTCACTCTGTCACCCAGGCTGGAGTGCAGTGGTGCAATCATAGCTCACTGGAACCTCAAACTCCTGGCCTCAAGCGATCCTCCTGCCTCAGCCTCCCAAAATGCTGAGACTGCTGGCATGCACTACCATGCCCAGCTAATTATTTCTAACTTTTTTGTAGAGATGAGCATCTCACTATGTTGCCCAGGCTAGTCTTGAACTCCTGGCCTCAATCAATCCTCTCACCTCAGCCTCCCAAAGAGCTGGGATTACTGGCATAAGCCACTTTGCCCAGTTGATTTATGAACTTTGAACGCTGTGTAGTATCTCATTGTGTGGAATACTATACGTAATGTTTGCAGCTACTCTCTTATTTTCGCTATTTTGAGCAATTGCTATAAAATGTCTTTTGCTGTGTGTGACAAGGTTGTTTATGTAACTAGGTGTGAAATTGCTTGGCTATAGAGTATGTGAACATTTTTCAAAATGGTTGTAACCATTTATACACCCTTAAGCAATGAGAGATTTGTGGATTTATTAATACATCTTCTGCAATATTTGATTTGGTTAGACTTTGTAACTTGCCAGTAGAATGAATACATTTCCCTGATCACAATGAGGTTGAGTATCTCTTTGTTTATTAACTATGTGTGTTTCCTATTCTGTGGAAGACCTGTCCAGGTCTCTTAATCGTTTTTCTGTCAGCTTGCTTATGCTTTTCTTATTGATTTAATAATATATTGATAAGAGTTCTTTATAATATTCTTCAAACTAATCTGTTTACAACTTGTTTTTTTCTGTTTATTCAAGGCATTATATGATGTTCTTTGCTTTAATATCTCCAAGGTTAGCACTTTCTGTATTTTGAGAAACTGTTCCTTGCTCCAAGGTTTAAAAGATATTTGCCCACATTTTCAACTAAATTTAGAATTTACAACCTGAAGTCTAAACATTTTAGGTTTTCTTTTTGACAATTAAGTCAATCTGGAGTTGTTTGTTTTTATATGGTGTGAGGTAGGGAATAATTTTAGTATTTTCCTTATAGATAACCTTTTTTTTCAGCTTTATTTATCAAACAGTACACAGGTCTGTTTCTGCATTCTCTATCCTATTCCATCAGTCAATGTGCCCATCCTGTGGTACTACCACAAGGTCTTCATTACTCAAGCAGTGTGTGATTAGCCTCTCTTGGCTCTGTGCCCCCCAAAATTGGCAATGAGGTTATCTCTCTCTTTAGAACTGTATGGTTCAGATGAATTTCCTTTTCTTTCCTACCTACTCAATTGTAATCTGATACTCATGACACCCAAAATGTCTTTACACACAGAGGGAGTGAGCAAAGTAAGCTTTTGCTCCCATTGGGCACCTTCCTCTAGGGCCTCTCACCTGTTCACCCTTTAGTGGTCAGGGCCTAGAATCTCCAGCTTGCTTGCCTCTAGCACCAGGCACCTTTGTCCATCCCCAATAACTTCCATCACCTCTGGAAGGTCTCACAGTATCCCAGCCAGGCATAGTCCCCATCTCCAGGGTTTTGTTTTTGTTGTTGTTTTCTTTTTTTGAGACAGTCTTGTTCTGTCACCTAGGCTGGAATGCAATAGTGAGATCTTGACTCACTGCAACTTCCACCTCCTGGGTTCAAGTGATCCTTCCACCTCAGTCTCCCGAGTAACTGGGATTACAAGCATATGCCACAATGCCAGGCTAAGTTTTGTATTTTCAGTAGAGATGAAGTTTCATCATGTTGGCCAGGCTGGTCTGGAACTCCTGACCTCAAATGATCCATCCACCTTGGCTCCCAAAGTTCTGGGATTACAGGCATGAGCCACCATGCCCAGTCCCCATCTTCAATTTTCCTAAATACCAGGGAAGCATTTGTGATGGGAAGAGAAAACCTTTACAACTTCTGCACTGGCTCTGCTTGGTGGATGAGTGAGTCCTGCTTGTCTAAGATTTGATCCAGTTCAAATTAAGAAAACTGTGATTTCAGAGTTTCTCTTGGTTCTTTGTGTACTTAATGACAAAACACCTGTGGTTTAGGAAATCTCAAAGGGATGCAAAGGGAGCTAGATCTCAGGGCTCAGTATGATATTGAAGTTAAATGATAAATCACTTAGTGATTTGGTAAAGAGGTGTCTTGACGTTATATAGGGTTGGAACTCTGAAAGAGAGGAGGTGGGGGCAAGGGTCTGGAAAGGTGGGTCTTCAGTGGGAGCATGCCCAGTAGAAGTGTTCCAGATCAGAAAAGGGCTAGCGAATTTCCAGAAACAGTAGCATCTGACCTTCAGTGTGTAGTTTTTCCTGTTCTGTGCCACCCAGCCAGGGATTCTCAATCCTTGGGAAAGTCTGTTCAGCACAATAGCCTTGTGTTAGCGATGCTTTGAGGGGAAAAGAAGGGACTATGCCTTCTGGACAAGAGAGAAATGAGGAAGAACAGCTGCCCTAGGGTGGGGGTGGGGAGTGGGGAGCGAAATGTAAGTGAGAATCAAGAACTTCATGAAGGAAAGAATTAGGAGAAAAATATGAACATGAGAATATAAACCCCCAGCCGGAATTCTGGGAAATACTGGGGAGGGCTCTAGGGAAGGCTCTGGGCTTCCCATGGTACTGGGATGGATGTGCAAATTGTATTATTTGGATATTAAGGCAAAGGTAATGACAGAAGGGCAGAGGATATGAATTCATGTAGTGATGCAGGAACAGAGGGGCTGCCAGGGAGGTGATGCTCATGAAAACATACGGGGCCTCTTTAAGTATGGTTTGAGCCCTTCATTTCACAGTTGCTTTTTGGAAGGAGCAGAGACAGCTAAGTGGGCAACTCCAGAAGTTGAAGGATCAACTTACCAGAGCTGAAAGACAAAAATCCATCCCTTAGGAGCCCCTACCTTCTAACAACAGGCCCTTCTCTGAAGCAGAAGGCCCTTCTCTGAAGCAGGAGGCTGGCCAGAGTCAGATGTTAGCGGAGACCCTTCTTTCTTCCTCCCTCCAGTCTCCTCTGTTGCCCATAGATATGATCACCCCAGAGAACATTCATCAAGCCTATCTGAGCTTAACGCTGCACCAGGCAAGCTTGCACTGAGGAAAAAGAAGCACCCTTTAATGTGGCACGGGGTCAGGGGCCCCTCAGCCATTCAACACTGATGACTGAATCTTCTCTCTCTCTCTCATACATTTTTTTATTGTGATAAAATATACATTTTAACCATTCACCATTTTAAACATTTTTAAGTATACAGTTTAGTGCCATTAATTATAGTCAAATTGTTGTACAACCATCACCACTATCTATTTCCAACATTCTTTATCATCCCAAATGGGAACTCTGTACCCATTCCCCTATTCCTTATTTCTCCCAGCCTCTGGTAACCAATCTCTAGTCTCCTTTTTGTCCCTGTGAGTTTGAGTACTCTAGATACCTCATGTAAGTGGAATCATGCAGCATTTGTCCTTTTGTGTGTAGCTTACTTAGCATAATGCCTTCAAGTTTCATCCATGGTGTAGCATGTATCAGAACTTCATTCCTTTTTATGGCTAAATAATAGTCTATTGTATTTATATACCACATGTTGTGTATACATTCTCCGTTGATGGAAATTTGGATGGCCATCATGAGTAATGCTCTATGAACATTAGTATACAAGCATCTGTTCAAGTCCATGCTTTCAATTCTTTTGGGTACATACCTAGGAGTGGAATTGCCAGATCATAAGGCAACTATGTTTCGCTTTTTGAGAACCCACCAAACTATTTTTCCATAGCAATTGTTCTTACATTCCACCAGCAATGCACAAGTGTCCCAATTTCTCCACATTACTTCCATCATTTATTATGTTCTGTTTTTGTTTTTTAATTTGTTTTTAATAATAGCTATCCTAAGTGGTATGAAATGGTTTCTCATTGTGGTTTTGCTTTGCATTTCTCTAATGGCTAGTGACGTTGAGCATGTTTTCCGTGCTTATTGGACATTTGCAGATCCTCTTTGGAGAAATGTCTGTCCAAGTTCCTTGCCCATTTTTAAATTTGGTTGTTTAGTTTTTTGTTATTGAGTTGTAGGCATTCTCTATATATTCTTGATATCAACCCCTTATCAGATACAAAACTTGCAAATATTCTTTCCCATCCTGTATGTTGTCTTTTCACTTCTTTTTTTTTTTTTCCGAGATGGAGTCTCACTCTGTCACCCAGGCGGGAGAGTAGGGGCACAATCTCAGCTGACTGAAACCTCTGCCTCCTGGGTTCAAGGGATTCTCCTGCCTTGGCCTCTGGAGTAGCTAGGATTACAGGCACATGCCACCACATCTGGCTTATTTTTGTATTTTCAGCAGAGACAGTGTTTCACCATGTTGGCCAGGCTGGGCTTGAACTCCAAATGTCAGGTGACTCTCCTGCTTTAGCCTCCCAAAGTGCTTGCTGGGATTACAGGCATGAGCCACCATGCCTGGCCACACTTTCTTTTCTTTTCTTTTCTTTTTTTTTTTTGGAAACAAAGTCTCACTCTGTGGCCAGGCTGGAGTGCAGTGGCATAATATTGACTCACTGCAATCTGTGCCTCTCAGGTTCAAGCCATTCTTCTGCCTCAGCCTCCCAAGTAGCTGAGTTTACAGGCACAAACCACAATACCCAGATAATTTTTGTATTTTTAGCAAGACGAGTTTTCACCATGTTGGCCAGGATGGTCTTGATCCCCTGACCTTGTAATCTGCCTTCCTCAGCCCCTCAAAGTGCTGGGATTACAGGCATGAGCCACCGTGCCTGGCCCACACTTTCTTAATAGTGTCCTTTGATGTGCAACAGTTTTAAATTTTGATGTAGTCTAATTTACTTATTTATTTTTTCATTGCCTGTGCTTTTGATGTCATATCCAAGAATTACTTGCCAACTCCAATGTTATGAGAATTTTCTCCTTTTTCTCCTAAGAGCTTTATAGTTCTAGCTCTTACGTTTAGGTCTTTGATCCATTTTGAGCTAATTTTTGCATATAGCATAAGGTAGAGTCCAACTTCATTCATTTGCTTGTAAAATTCAGTTTTCCTAGCACAATTCATTGTGGAAACTGTCCTTTACCCACTGAATAGTCTTGTCCACCTTGTTGTAAATCATTTGACCATGTATTTGAAGGTTTATTCTGGGCTCTCTATGCTATTCTGCTGGTCCACATGTCTGTCTTTACATGAGTACCACACAGTTTTGATTACTATAGCTTTGTAGTACATTTTGAAATGAGGAAGTATGAGTCCTCCAACTTTGTGTTTTCTTTTTCAAGATTGTTCTGGCAATCTGGGTTCTTTGAGATTCCATATGAATGTTAGGACTGGTTTTTCTATTCCTACAAAAGAATCAAATTTTAATAGAAACTGCAATCAATCTCTAGAAATAGAATCTCAAGAAATGGAATTATTTTACTCTGCTGTCAGAAACTAAGTTTAAAATGTGTCTGGAAAAGCATTTTGGGTATAAATTCATGATAACAAATGAATGACTAGTATTAGATCCTCCCTTTGGAACAATTCTTAGAAGATTAGAACTTGTAGAAACTTTAGAGATCATTGCAGCTGAAGGCCCAGAAAGGTTAAGTTTTTCTGACTCTTGTAAAGTGCTACTTATATTATAATACACAGCAAAAACACAAAACAGGCCCCTGCAATTCTATAGATGTGAAAAGGATCTCGAAAAGCAGAAGAGGCACAAAATGGGGTGAAGCTTTGGAGAGCTGGATTGGTTCTGCGGACAAGTCCTCACTACTTCACAATTTGGCTAGCAGGCATCCAGAAAAAAATTAAGTTGCAAAATCTCTACCTGTTTGGGGTTTAGGTTAATTAATTAATTTCTTTAAAAAAAAATTGAGGCCGGCCGGGCACAGTGGCTCACGCCTATAATCCCAGCACTTTGGGAGGCCGAGATGGGTGGATCACGAGATCAAGAGATGGAGACCATCCTGGTCAACATGGTGAAACCCCGTCTCTACTAAAAATACAAAAATTAGCTGGGCGTGGTGGCACATGCCTGTAGTCCCAGCTACTCGGGAGGCTGAGGCACGAGAATTGCTTGAACCCAGGAGGCAGAGGTTGCAATGAGCCAAGATCGCGCCATTGCACTCCAGCCTGGGTAACAAGAGTGAAACTCTGTCTCAAAAAAAAAAAAAAAAATTGAGGCCTACACACTACTATGTACCAGATACTGAGAATACAGCATTAAACAAAACAGACAAGGTTCCTGCCTGCAGAGGGCTGACATTCTAGTGCTACTCACTCCCAATCCTATGTTTGACAATTTCCTTTCTGTTAATACTCCATGGGAGAGCCAGGATATACAAAGTAGGAAAGTTCAACTGAGGCCGTTAAAATGTTGGAACACCTAATCCCAGCACTTTGGGAGGCCAAGGCGGGTGGATCACCTGAGGTCAGGAGTTCGAGACCAGCCTGGCCAACATGGTGAAACCTCGTCTCCACTAAAAATACAAAAATTAGCTAGGCATGGTGGCGGGCACCTGTAATCCCAACTACTTAGGAGGCTGAGGCAGGAGAATCACTTGAACCCAGGACATAGAGGTTGCAGTGAGCCGAAATCATGCCATTGCACTCCAGCCTGGGCAACAGAGCAAGACTGTGTCCCAACAAAACAAAACAAAACAAAACAAAGCAGAAAAGTGTTGGAACATGAAAATAACAACAAGGGCTAACGGCAACTTTGGAGATTCTTCAGAAATATGAAGGATCTCTGGTGGCCACTGTCTCCCACCAAGGACAGAGAAGAGTTGGTGGTAAACTCACCACTGGTGCTGAGCAGTGGCTGATAGAGTGGCAGGAGTCCATCAGCTCCACTCCTGTGCTAGAAGTTCCTAAGAGCTTACTCTCACTTGGGTTAAAGATTCCATATCAAATCCCAATAGTAGCTGGGATACCAGCCCTATTTCTGAAAAAGGCATGGCATGGATCTGAATGCAAGAAAATCAGGTCTAGTTGTAGAGTTCAAGCCTAGACATGATGGGGAAGGCAACCATGGGAATCTTTGGCTGGCAGCAGTCCGGCCTACATCATTGACATTCTGAGGGTTGTTCCTTTCTCACAGCTATGTCTCTCTACTCTGCCTGTCCCTGTCTTGCTACCCTACTCTCTACTGTAGCCTCGGTCCTAGAGGGCAAAAGGGAAGAGCAGGGAGCAAGTAATGAGAAAGCCTTCAGAGAACATGGCTGAGCCGCCACCCTGAAGTTCAAGGAAAGGTCAGAAGCAGGAGTCAGAAGACTTGGATTTTAGCTTCATTTCTTTCGTTAGCTTATTTGTGTTCCCGAAAAAAAAAATCACTTTCCTATTCTTGACCTCAGCTTCCTCATCTGAAAAATGGGGAACTGCATTAGTTAAGATAACTCTAGCTAATAATATAGCAGTGAAAGTCCCAAATCTCAGTGGCTTAAGACAAGGGAAATTTCTCTTTCACTTGAAGTCCACCCAGTACAAAAATGGGGAGCTACTTTACAATACCATTCAGGAACCCAAGCTGGCACTGGTTCTGCCATCTTCAACCTGGCTTCCAAGGACTTCTAGCTGGTGACATCCAGCTGCCAGATAGGGTAGAGAAAGTGGAGTCAGGATTCTGTGAGAGGTGTCTATTCTAGGGACCAGGCCTGAAAATTGCATACAACAGTTTCTGTATATTCAATGGCAGCATCGCACTGCAAGGAAGACCGGGAAACATAGATGAGCCATGTACCTGGTGGGGTAAGGGAAACAGGTTTCACAAATAGCAAGTCAGCCTCTGTCATAGGAGCACAACATCTGCTTTGTAGGGGTCTGGGATTGTTTTGACTTTTAATTGGTTAATAGGTATCAAAATGCTCTGAAATATCACATCGCCACACAATGTGAAGAAGTGATAATTATGATAATAATGATTCATCACTAGTTCAATAAATGATCGTATAGCACCTAATATATGCTCTGAGCACTGGAAACTGAGCAGCTGCAGACCTTGCGCTTCTAGGCCTTGCTGCTCGCAGTGTGGTTTGTGGACCAGCAGCAGCAGCAGCATTTCCTGGGAAAGTATTAGAAAGGCAGAAGCTCAGACCCCACTCCAGATGCACTCACTCAGAATCTGCATTTGAATGAGAGCCATCAGCAGCCTGCATGCACACTGCAGGTGTGAGAGGAATGTTCCAGCAAGGGGAAATGAGGACATGGGTCCAGCAGCCCAGGTTACCTCCCGACAGTGCGGAAGGATTGTGGAGTCCAGTGATCCAGACCGAAACCTGGCTCTCCCACTCACTGGCTGCCTCATCTTGGAAGATACTCAACAAAGTCTCACTTACTCCAGTGGGAGCCATTAAGAACAGTGCTCGCTTCTCAGGGTTGTCAAAGGAGACAAATTGCCAACTGATTTCCACGTGAAGTCCTGTTCACAGTGCCTGGTGTGTACTTTGTGTTCAATACAGGTTAACCAGCATTAATCATCTTGTCGCTGTTAATGTTGCCACAGGTTGATCGCTTGACCTTCTATAAACCAACCCCGGCACAAGGAGAGCAAACACATGGCATGTGTCTCACTACTTTAGTGTCCTATGTCCATCATCAGTCAAGACATACTTTCTCCTAGAGCCCAGACTTTCCTTAAAATCTGTGTCACACAAGCCTCCGGATGGCTATTACTAATTAATGGAAGTAGGTATGCAAGATAAAAGCCATTGGCCGTCTCGGGTTGACTTGAGCATTCCCAAAGACCAGATCTTCCCATTACACTCTGCAACTCTGATATTCTTGTTAGTGACTGAAATGGAGACAAGGAAAGGCAGGAGGGCAAAGACCTGCAGGAAGTTTCCCATCTGGGAGCCTATGAGAACGGTAGCGTCATCAACAACTCAGGGGACTCGAGAGAGGGAGCGCTGCCTTGAGGAATGTGCTCAGCCAGGAGTATGTTACATGCGAGGTGTCTTGAAGACCTCCAAGGGAGCATGTCAAGAAGATAGTTAAAACTACAGGTCTGGATTTACGAGGAACATCTGAGTTGGAGACAAAGACCTGGCCACGATTTGCGGCCGAAACGGTTGATTATCCAACTATCCCCCTTCTTCTCTGCTAACTGTGCCCCACGTTTGTTCACATGTCGAGTAGTGAGGTTTGCAGAGGAGGCGGGATCCCAGTCCAGCCTCAGACCCTAGCAAACTCTTGATGAGCCCAATACAGTCACAGAGAATTCCATTCCCTTGGCCCGTGTTTAAGACTGGAAACATAAGACAGGTCTGGACAATGAAACGGTAGAGGAAGTGTGCAAGGGGGATTTGAGAAAAGTCATCTTTATTTTTAAAGGGATAAAAAGAGAATCTCCCCTGTAGTTGTGGCTCTGTGAGGAGGCATTGCCAAAAGCTACTGCAGCCATCCAGTGACCATGAGGACATGCGTGAGGCCTAAACCAACAAGCTAAGGATGGCAGAGCAGAAAGATGGAAAGAAACTGGGTCTTGATGATGTCATCAGGCCGTCAAGTTATCCGACCCTAGAAATAACCTCAGGACGCCTATCCTTGTTTAAGCCAGTTGGGCCAAGGTCTCTGTTACCTGCTGCTAAAAGTATTCCAACCAATCCACCATCTCTGCAGACAAGTATCCACCTGCCCGAGCTGACCGCTAAAGCCATGGGAGTGTCTGTAAAACTCAGTGGAGTGTGCATGGGAGGAAACAGGCAGTAGGAAGAGCCCATAGTACAGAGGGAGAGAAGAAAAGGAAAGACCACGGGACACAGAGAGCGCGCCAACAGGGCGGGAAGACAATCGGAACACACTCTGTCACGCCAGCTCATGGAATGAAGACTTTCAAGAAAAAACACATGATAAGCAGAGTGAGATCGTGTATGGATCTGCAACAATAGAGTGGTGCAGATGCCAGTGGCAAAAGAGGGAGGGAAGAGCTACAGCTCAGCTGACTGACACCACCTGTCTGATGAATTGCCTGTTTGACAGCTATGGTCCCCCTCACCGGCCACTTCATGGTGGTCAGGATAACCCTGGTGCCCAGGACTCGGGAAACGTTGACCTTTGGCGTGAGAAAGAAGCATTCCTCTGTGGATATGAAAGTCATATGCCCAGGGCTCCCGGGACCGTGGAGTTTATAGAATGCTGCCCATTGTCAGAGCAAGAGTCCCGACACCTGGTCCTGACCCTATCTTCTGCAGACAGAATATGAAACACAGAGCTGTGTTTATCAGCTGTGTGGGTTCTGTTTATCGCTTGAGGGAAGCCACTTTGTTGCATTCTTGTTACCAGTACAGGGAGCAGCCCCAGCTTCCTGGTCCTCTCCTCCCTCCCTCTTCCTTCCTCTTTGCTGCCTTGGTGTTGCTATACCCTGGGCTTCCTGGCCTTCGATCACATGGTTCCCGCTGTCGTGAATGTCCTTCCTCCTCATCCCATCTCTACTTGGTAAAATCCCTTTCTTGTCCTTCAAGACTGACACCTCCTCCATGAAGCCCTCCCCAATCTCCACAGATAGACATCACCCCTAGCGTTTTCAGCACTCCCATTCCACTTGGGTGGGACCTCTGTTCCCCTAAGCACCGGGGAGGAAGTGCTTGGGGCATGTGTGGTCTCCTGGAAAACAAGAACACGGACCTAGAAATAAACCCACTCATAGAAATAAACACAGAGCCTGCACAAAGTTTGTCCCATGTAAGTGCAGAGGGGAGCACAGTGGGGAGAGAAAAGTGACCAGACCCTCTCCTCCCACCTATAAAATAGCCCTGCCCTGCTTCTCTTCTGAGATTATCTTTAGGGTAGAACAACCTTGGCAAAGTGGACTCTGTAGCTCCCCAGACGCTGGCTCTGAGCAGCCCTCCCAGGCCCCAGTATGCACTGCCTGCCTTCCCCACCTTCTGAGAGCAGCTGACCTCACAATGCCCACTGCCTTTGGGCCAGCCTCACTCTGTGCGGCTTCCCTCCTCTTGGCCTCTCTCCACCTCAGCAGCCCCTCTCCTGGGCTCCAGTCCCAATGTCTGACCACGCTTTCCTTATCTCTTTCTCATTCTTTATCTGTGACTGTTCCTTTCTCTACTGCCCATCTCTCTCAGACACTGTCCTTGTCCTTCCTCACCTCTCTTCCTCACTCCCTAGTCTCACTGACTCAAATGAAAATCTTCCAAAGAAAGCAGATCATCTTCCTTGCACACAAGAAGTGAGAGGCTGCTAACAGATTGTGGGAAACTAGGAAACAGACCCCAAGGAGACAAGGCGTTAGGATACACTGAACCTCACAGAAACCTACACATGTTCTCACTGTTCTGGGTCTGACTGCAGATCCTGTTAGAACTTGGGGAGAAAGCCCCTGTCAGGATCCGAGAATCCCAAGCCAGAAATCAAACGGTCCCCTGGGTGGTATCTTAAACTGGTGGCCTACATTTTTTTATTGCCCACCTCTACCAGTTAAAAAACGCACAGTACTCTCAATATATGCATATCTACTTATTTATAAATCAAAAATGAATAAATACTTAGAAATATCATCCACTATGGCAAAGAATGCTGGTTGTCTCTCAGTATCCCGTTTACCCTCTTCTACCCCACATGTCAGGTGGGCCTGTAGCTACTCAAAATTCAGACTATGTTTTCCATGTTCTAGCAGTTGGGCCTAGCTATATGGATTACGTTCTGGCCAATGAGACTTTAGTAGAAGTGATGTGTGCATTTTTGAAGCTACCCTGCTATAGTTGGGACATTTGTTCCCCCAAACCTCATGTCAACATTGGATCCCCAATGTTAGAGGTGTTTGGGATCCCTAATAAATGGCTTGATGCTATTCTCACGATACTAGGTGAGTTCTCACTCTACTAGTTCCCACCTGAGCTGGTTGTTTAAGACCCCAGCACTCCCCATCACCCTCACTCGTTCCTCTCTCTCACCATGTGATGCCTGCACACACCAATGCCCCGTCCCTTTCCGCCATGAATGGAAGCAGCCTGAAGCTCTCACTGGAAACAGATGTTGTCACCAAGCTTCTTGCACAGCCTGCAGAACCGTGAGCCAGATAAATCCCTTTTACTTGATAAATTATCCAGCCTCAGGTATTCCTTTCTTGCAGCACGAATGGACTAAGACAATCCCCTATACTTCACCTCCTTCATGACGCCCCCTGGAGCATGGACTGGGGAACAAGCTATCTTGTCCTCTGTGGATAAGGACAAATCTAAAACTGTTGAAGGAACAGAAGACGGAGGACACAGGTCTCTGGACAGTGTGATGGAGCAGAGATTTTTTCAGCAGCCTGGGACAGCTGCCTCGAGACGCTTTTCTATCTAATTTGGGTGCTGCTGTCATGAAGCAGAATCTATATTTTAACTATGTTGTGCTTTTAGAATAACATTCTGTACATCACAAAACACCTGTGAAATATAGACTGTGAAAAGATTGGTATTTTTAAATCAACTTTTAATTTTAGAATAAGTGTAGATTTAGAGAGAAGTTGTGAAGATAATACAGTGGGTTCTTACATATCCCACACCCAGTTTCTCCTATTACTACTGCAATGGTTTATATTACTGTAGCACATTTGTCACAACTGATGAACTAATATTGATATTATTAACAATTATTAATAATAATTATGTTGATACATTGTTAACATTATATTATTAACATATTATTATTGATGCATTATTATTAAAGACCCTGCTTTACAATGGTATTTTCTTTTTCTGGGACAAAGCCTCACTCTGTCACCCAGGCTGGAGTGCAGTGGCACCATCAGGCTCAATCACTCAGGTGCAAATAATCCTCCCTCCTCAGCCTCCCAAGTAGCTGGGGCCCCAGGGGTGTGCCATTTTGCCCCGTGAAATTAAAAAAAAATTTTTTTGTAGAGAAGGGATCTCCCCTATGTTGCCCAGACTGGTCTTGAATGATGGTGTTTCTTAAATCAGTAGAAGTTTACCGTGTTCTTCCTAACCCCATCCATCTCGTGCAGTCCCCATGGTGTGCATACACCCGATGGGAGACCATTGCCTTTAATGATTAAGCCCCTATATCAAGGCCTGTCAGTTTTCTTCCTAGTCACATGGCATAGGAACGAGGCACTGAAAGGGTGCATCAGGCCGAGAGGAGGCCAAGCTTTCCTTATTAGAGTCCAAAGAGTTTAAGTACTGCGCAGGCACTGAGAAATACAGTGGTTGACGTCACTAGGGATGAGTTCAGAAAGCTTCTTGGAAGTGGTACCAGGGAAGCCGGGTATTGCTAGGAGAAACAAGATCTGATGGAGAGAAGGGTGTGGCATTTCCAAGGTGGAGACTAGCTCATATGCAGACCCCAGGAGTGGGAAGGAGCAAAAGGCGAGATGTGCGTGGCAATGAGCTGGAATCTGGGTTACACGAGGAACATGGACTGGTCAGCAGCCCAAAGCTAAGCTAAAAGTCAGAGTGGTGGGGGGAGACTTCTGCCCGAGTCTTGGGTACTTTCCTTCTTGCAGAGCCTGTCTGCATTGTTCGAAGCCCAGGGCACTGTGTGTTCTGCCAGGCTCTGTGTGTCCTGGCTCCTCATGAAAGCAGTGGGATTTTTCCTTGACCCTTGGGAGCCCATATAATCTGGAGGGCAGCCATAATTTTGGAGACAATTTATAGCAAGACTCTCTTTTCCTGGACAGGCCATGAGATAAAAGCTATCAAGAGAATTAAGGCTTTTTCTGAAATATAGACTGAATGTACCCAGAGCATACATGACACATCCCTTACTGACAGATTCTGTTTAAATTCTGATTCCCAGAGAGAAAGAAAAACAAGTATTTAAGTGGCTGTGCAGACAAGATGCCTATGGATTTGAGGAGTTCGGGAAGCAGTGCCTCTGCGATCACCTGCATTTTTTTCTCAGTTGGGGACAAATTAACCCAGGGAGCTGTGCCTGATGGCCCGGCATCCTCACTATCACCTGCGTCTGGTCTGTAGAAACAGAAGCATAGAACAGGAGGTCACAGATAGTCTTGAAGGATGAAACATAAGGACTCATGAATCCCTGGGGTTTTGAAACAACCTGTTTATTTGTGTGGACTGTGAGCACCCCTGAGGATGGGGGCTGGGTCTTATTCATTTTGGATCTCCAGCCCAGTGCCTGGCATGTAATGTGTGCTCAGTAAGCGTGTTGAATGAATTGTCTACACAACCACCACTTACCTCACTCATGGCAGAATCAATGGGAGCCCGGGTATCATGAGCCTTGGGTCTCAGCATCCTGTTCACTACACTGAATTGCTTCTGGAGCTCAGTCTCACTTAGCAGAAGTTCCAGCTACTTTCTGGTCTACCAGCCATCTTGAACCTCCACCCCGAGAACATCTACACTTGCCTCCACCTCTGGTGCCTCCCCCAGGCTGATGACAGCACGTGCTAACCAAGGCAGTTGTGTTTGCAGGGTTGTTGGTCACCTGAGCCGCTCACCATCTATCAGGCTGGGCTCTGGCTCCAGGCAGTCTTCTTGTAAATGGGAAGGTACAAATAGTACAGATGGTGTTGTTCAAACCCTTAACTTTCGTAACTTTCCGTGGGTCCATAGAGGGCAGTGATCTTCCCATGGGTACACATACCACAGGGGGCACAAGACATATGGGGTTAGGAAGCATAAGGTAAACTTCTACTGATTTTAAGAATACCACCATCAAGCAGAGGCTTAGTTAATAATAAAGTGTCAGTGTTGCTGGATTAATTTTGACAAAAGTACCACAGTAGTGTAAGATACTAATAGTAAGGAATATGGGTGTGGAGTACAAGGGAACTGTCACTTGGAGAATGAACTACAAAGTCTTTAGAGTAGAATTAAAGTCCTCTATAACCTGGCTGGAGACCCCTGTATTTCCAATAATATCTCTTATACTCTCACTTGAATCCTTACTTCCCCTCCCCCAAACATCCATGGCTCAGTCAAATTTAAAACTGACCATTTTTTTAGACATGGCATTTCCCTCGCCTCTGCTCAAATCCCCCCATGCCTGGGAGTGCCATCCATCTATCCCTCCCTATGAAAATCCTAAATTCTGAGTAAAATTCCATGTCTTTTAAGCTTTCCTGACTCATCTTCTACCTGTGGGGTAGTGATGGAAATCTCTCCATCCTCCACATTCCTATAGCTGCATTTACTCACCAGTACTACTGTTAGTTTTATATATACCTGTGTCCAGCAAGAGACTGGGCTGTGAGAGGATGGATGTGGTCTCCTTGATCTCTCTCCCACACCCAGGATGGCCCTGGCACAGTCTACACTGAGGAAGGGTGGGGGCGAGGGTGAGTGGTCAGCAGCATGTTCTCTGTGTTGAAAGAGCAGCACTTTCTTATTAGTTCACGCTGTACCTGAGAACATCCCAAATGGACCACCCTTCCCTTAAGCTTGGTGAGACCATTTCTGTGTAAGGAGGTGAGGCTCTTGCTTGGGAACCGTGAGATTGAGCAGGGATCATTTTAATTAGTCTGTCTGTCAGCAGAAGCATCTAGACATGGGAGGAGGAGGTTTTTTAGGGCCTAGGCTGGGAGAAACTGGCTGGCCCAGTCCCTGGGAAAATCTCCCAGATACCCAAGTAGGCAGGAGAACGGAGTTATGAATCCACAGGAGGTTCAATGGATCCTGAAGAGGAGAGGAAGAAAGTCCCTATGAAGGGCCCCAGCCCCTCTTCTATGTGACTCCTCCTCCCCATATCCCATTGCTGGGTTTTCTCCTGCCGCATGGAAGCTGTGCATGCCCATGCTCCTCCACTCACTACCTCTTCCCTCCTGGATAGGTCTCCAGATAAGCTCCCTGCAAGACCCCTAAAGAAACCCAGTGGCCCCCAGAAAGTCACTGAACCCAGAGCTTTAACAGAACTAGTTCCTAACAGCGGCCTTCTCCTAAAATCTCCATGCCTCCCTCCCGCATTCCCTCTGTGCCTTTTCCCTCCAAATGCTGCTGGGATTGTTGGATGGAAGGCGCTTGGCAGCTCTATGGGTTTCCCAGGCCCTACGGGGCCCCTGGATTCTGGGTACTGGTAACCTTTGCTCTGACACAACCATGACTCTTGGGCTTAGAACCAGAATCATGTAATCCATCTTTCTCTTCTACTCCAAAGGGGGTGGAATGGATTGGCTTCTGGAAGCAGCTGGATTTCCCTGCAGTGTTTGACTTCAGAGTAGGCAGGAAAAATAGAACAGCCTAGGAAAAGCTGTTCAGACCTCCCTCAGAAAGTCTCGTCTCAAAAACACCATCAGCTTTTTCCCCATTAGATGTCAAACCCCTCACAGTCTCAGAAGAAAGTATTGGATCAGGCACGCTATCATAAGGAAGAATTGGCCACGATATTACAAAATCATGAAGAACCCCAAACCAATCCTGGGTGGCTTTGGAGAATGTTATGATTTTTTTCTTTTCTTAAAGCTGACTTTCCTGGCACTAATGAATATTAAAATCCACACATTCCTGGTCCGGGATAGGGGAAGCTGATCCCCGATGAGAACTGGCTACAGGCAAGTCTCAAAATAGACATTCTACATGGCAATGTCCGGGAAGCCATTCTCTGGAAAGTTTTTAAAAAGTCACTGGAATAGATGAGAATTTTAAGTGCTGTATGTGTTCAATACTTTCTCTGCTTTGAAAACAAAACCAGTCATAAAGTATCAATGCTGGAAGGAGACTTTGAGACTATTGAGTCTTAACCCTTCCTTATGCAGAGGAGGAAGCTGGGACCCACGTGGGAGGTACACTAGGTAGGCTGCAGCTGAAATATGATGGCGCATTTCCTCTCATCAAAACTTTGAGTTGTATACTCTTATACCACCTCATCTACTTACCCCGTGCCCCTCACCAATGGCTCTGCAACTCCCCATAGATTGCTGCCCAATCGCTATTTTTTGCACCTGCTGAGTTTGTCTTTTTTGTATGTGTCATAACATACATTTTAACTACTTATTTCCCCTGTTAACCTAGAAGCTGGAAAAGACTGGGGCCTTTTGGTTTCTTCTTGTAAACTCCATGTTAATGACTCATTAGTGTCTTGGCAAAAATACCTAATGACTTCTAACTAGCCTCCTACTGACGACTATCTCAGGTGTTCTCCGGCAACCATCCAGGCTAGTTTCTAGCTATGCGATCTTGGGCAATTGACTCAACTTCCCTCTAGAAGTGGTACATTTGCTTGACAAAGGAGGGTTTTCGTCCCCACGATTGCCATAGCCACTTCCAAACATGCATGTGTGGAGTAACAGCAAGACATAGCAAAAATCAGCTTCAGGACAAAACCTCCTGGTACCCTTGCAACCAAATTATAATCCATAAATCCCCACCATAGATTAACACTGTAGAGCTGCCACTGCTCCCATCCCTCTGAATGTCCTCATCTGGAAAAGGGGGGAAATAATATATTGTAGAGTTTTTAAATTGATATATAATATTTTGCTTATCTATAGGGTACATGTGATTGTTGCATGCATAGAATGTGTAACTATCAAGTTCGGGTATTTGGGGAATACATCACCTTGACTATTTGTCATTTCTATGTGTTGGGAATATTTCAGGTTCTCTCTTCTCGCTACCTTGAAATAGACAATACATTGTTGCTAACTATGGTAACACTACTCTGTTATCAAACATGAGAACTTATCTAACTGTATGTTTGTCCCCATTCACCAACCTTTCTTCTTTCCCAACTCCCGCCACCCACACACCCTTGCCAGCCTCTGGTAAACATCGTTCTACTCTCTACTTCCATGAGATCAACTATTTCAGCTCCCACATGAGTGAGAACACACTAAATCTGTCTTTCTGTGTATGGCTTACTTCACTAAACACAGCGACTTCCAGTTGCATCCATGTTGCTGCAAATGACATGATTTCATTCCTTTTTTATGGCCAAATAGTATTCCATTGTGTATTAATACCACATTTCCTTTATCTAGTCCAAGCGTCCATCCCTTGGTAGACACTTAGGTTGATTCCATATAATTGCTATTGTGAACAGTGCTACAAATAACATGTGAGTGCAGGTATCCCTTTAATATACTGATTTCCTTTCCTTTGGATAAATGTCCAGAAGTGGGATTGTTAGATTGTATGGTAGTTCTGTATTTAGTTTTGTGAATAATCTCCACGCTGTTCTCCGTAATGGCTGTACTAATTTATATTCCCATCAACAGTGTTTAAGAGTTCTCTTTTCTCCACATCCTCACTTGCATCTGTTATTTTTTGTCTTTTTAATCATAGCCATTCTAATTGGGTTAAGATGATACCTCACTGTGGTATTGATTTGCGTTTCTCTGATGATTAGTGATGCTAAGTACTTTTTTATGTAACTATTGACCATTTGTTTGTCGTCTTTTGAGAAATGTCTTTGAATGTCCTTTGCCAACTTTTTAATGGAATTATAAGTTTGTGTGTTTACTGTTGAATTGTTTGAGTTCCTTGTATATTCTGAATGCTAGTCCATTATTGGATAAATAGTTTTCTCCCATTCTGCAGGTTTTCTCTTTACTCTGTTGATTGTTTCCTTTGATGTGAAGAAGGCTTCTGGTTTAATATAGTCCCATCTGTCTATTTTTGGTTTTGTTGCCTACGTTTTTGAGGTCTCAGCTATAAAATATTTGCCTAGACCAATATTCTAAAGTGTTTTCCCTATGTTTTCTTCTAGTATTTTTATAGTTTCAAGTCTTACATTTAAGTCTTTAATCAATCTTGAAATGATTTTTGTATATGGTGAGATAAGGGCCCAATTTCACTTTTCTGCATATGGATGTCCAATTTTCTCAATACTGTTTATTGAAGAGGGTGTCCTTTTCCCAATGTATGTGATCGGCACCTTTGTCAAAAATCAGTTGGCTATAAATAAGTGGATATATTTCTGGATTCTCAATTCTATTCCATTGGTCTATGTATCTGTTTTTATACTAATACCATGCTGTTTTGATTACTATAGCCTTGTAAATTATTTTGAAGTCAGATAGTGTGATGCCTCCAGCTTTGTTCTTTTTTTGCTCAGGGTTTCTTTGGCTATTCAGGCTGTTTTTCATTCCATACAAATTTTAGAATTTTTTTTAAAATTTCTGTGGTACATGACGATGGTAATTTGATAGGGACTGCATTGAATCTATAGACTGCATTGGGCAGTATGGTCATTTTAACGATATTAATTCTTCTAATCCATGAGCATGGGATGTATTTTCAATCTGTGTCCTCTTCAATTTCTTTCATCAGTGCTTTGTAGTTTTCCTGTAGAGATCTTTTACAACCTTAGTTAAATTTATTCCTAGGTATTTTTTATAACGTTGTAAACAAAATTGCCTTCTTGATTTCTTTCTCAATTATTGGTTTACAGAAATGCTACCAATTTTTGTATGTTGATTTTGTATCTTGAAATCTTACTGAATTTATCATATCTAAGAGTTTTTTTAATAGAGTCTTTAGATTTTTTTATATATAAGATCGAACCATCAGCAAAGAGGGACAATTTGACTTCGTTTTCAATTTGGATGCCTTTTATTTCTTTCTCTTGCCTAATTGCTCTGGCTAGGACTGCCAGTACTATATTGAATAGAAGTGGTGAAAGTGGGCATCTTTATCTTGTTTCAGTTCTTAGAGGAAAAGCTTTCAGCTTTTACCCATTCAGTATGATGTTAACTGTGGGTTTGTCACATATGGCTTTTATTATGTTGAGGTATGTCCCTTCTATGCATAGTTTGTTGAGAGTTTTTAATCATGAAGGAATGCTGAATTTTATCAAATGCCTTTTCTGCATCTATTGATATATGGTTTTTGTCTTTCATTCTGTTTATGTGATGTATCACATTTATTTAATTGTGCATGTTGAGCATCCTTGCATCCCTGGGATAAATACCACTTGATCATGGTGTATTTTTTTAAATGTACTGTTGGATTTGTTTTACTAGCATTTTGCTGAGAATTTTTGCATCTATGTTCATCAGGGATATTAGCCTGTAGTTTTCTTTTTTTGGTTGGGTCCTTGCCTGGTTTGGGGATCAGGGTAATGCTGTCCTTGAAGAATCATTTAGGATGATTTTTTTTTTTTTTGAGATGGAGTCTTGTTCTGTCACCCAGGCTGGAGTGCAATGGTGTGATCTCAGTTCAATGCAACCTCCGCCTCCCAGGTTCAAGTGACTCTTCTGCCTCAGCGTCCTGAGTAGCTGGGATTACAGGCACCTGCCACCACACCTGACTAGTTTTTGTAGTTTTAGTAGAGACAGGGTTTCACCATGTTGTCCAGGCTGGTCTCAAACTGTTGACCTGAAGTGATCCACCCATCTCGGCCTCCCAAAGTGCTGGGATTACAGGCGTGAGGCACTGTGCCTGGCCTTGCTTCAATTTTTTGGAATGGTTTGAGGAGAATTGGTGTTGGTTCTTCTTTGAATGTTTGGCTGAATTCAGCAGTGAAGTGATCCTGTTCTGGACTTTTCTTTTTGGGGGAGGTTTTTTATTGTTATTTATTAAATCTCGTGATTTGTTATTGATCTGTTCAGGTTTTTTTCTATTTTCCTGATTCAATCTCTATAGGTTGTATGTATTCTGGAATGTATCCATTTCCTCTAGATTTTCCAGTTTGTTAGCACATAGTTGTTCATAGTAGCCCTGATGATCTTTTGTATTTATGTGACATCAGTTGTAAATTGTTTTTCGTTTCTCATTTTGCTCATTTGGGTCTTCTTTCTTTCTTCTGTTAGTCTAGCAAGTGGTTTATCTATTTGGTTTATCATCTCCAAAAACTAACTTTTCCTTTTGTTTATCTTTTTGTTTGTTTCTATTTAATTTAGTTCTATTTAATTAGTTCTGCTCTGATCTTTAGTCTTTCTTTCCTGCTACTAAGTTGGGGTTTGGTTTATTCTTGCTTTTCTAGTTCCTTGAGGTGATTGGTACATTGTTTACTTGAAATGTTTCTGTTTTTTTGATGTAGGTATTTATTGCTATAAGATTCTCTCTTAGCACTGCTCTAGTTGTATTTCAAAGGTCTTGGTATATTGTATTTTGATTTTCATTTGTTTCAAGAAATTTTTTTATTTCCTCCTTAATTTCTTCCTTGAGCCAATGGTCATTCTGAACCATGTTGTTTAACTTCCACATATGTTTACAGTTTCCCAAGTTCCTCTTGATATTGATTTCTGGTTTTCTTCCATTGTGATCTGAGAAAATACGTGTTATGATTTTAATTTTTAAAAATTGTTTAAGAATTGTTTTTTGTCCTAACATACAGTCTATACTGAAAACTGTTCTGTGTGCTGAAGGGAAGAATAAGTACTCTGTAGCTGTTTGATGACATGTTCTGTAAATGCCTGTTATGCATATTTGGTGTAATATTTTTTAAATTTTCTGTCTATAATCTGTCTAATGCTGAGAGTGGGGTGTTGAAATCTTGAAATCTATAGCTATTAACGTATTAAAGTCTATCTCTTCCTTTCTATCTAATAATATTTGCTTTATATATCTGGGTGCTCCAGTGTTGGATGCATGTATGTTTAGAATTGTTATACCCAGGAAATGATCCTTTATCGTTATGTAATGACCTTCTTTGTCTCTTTTTACTATTTTTGACTGAAAGCCTGTTTTATCTAAGTTTATCTGATATACTCCTTGCTTTTGGTCTCCATTTGCATGGGATATCTTTTCCCTCTTTACTTGCAGTAAAGAAGCTTTTCTCTTGCTGTTTTTAGAATTTTCCCTTGTCTTGACTTTTGACAGTTTGACTATAACAGACCATGGAAAAGACTTTTTTGAATTGTGCTTATTTGGAGATTTTTATGCCTCCTGAATCTAGATGTCTAAATCTCTTGCTAGTCTTAGGAACCTTTTATGTGTTGTTTTGTTCAATAGATTTTCTAACTGTTCTATTTTCTCTTCATCTTTTGGGACACTGAAAATTTGAATATTTGGACACGTCTAAAGTCTTATATGTCACAAAGCTTTTGCTCATTCTTTTATTACTTTTATCTTTATTTTTGTGTGACTGGTTTATTTCAAAAGAACTGTCTAAGTTCTGAGAGTCTTTCTTCAGTTTGATCTAGTCTATAATTGAAGCTTTAGAAAGGATTTGGTATTTCATTCAACTAATTCTATCATTCCAGAATTTGTTTGTTTCTTTTTTATGACATCTATTCCTTTGGTAAATTTCTCATTCATATACTGATTATTTTTCTGATTTGCTTGTGTTGTTTTTCAGAATTCTCTTGTATCTCACTGCAATTCTTTAGTATCAATATTTTAAATTAGTTTTCCAGGATTATATAAATTTCCTTTTGATTGATATCTGTTGCTGTACAATTATTGTGTTCCCTTGGAGGTGTCATATTTCCTTGTTTTTTCATGTTTTCTGTGTCTCATGTCAATATCTGCTCATCTAACGTAACAGTAGCTTCTTCTAATTTTTTGAATTTGCTTTTGTGGGGAAGGATTTTTTCCTGAAGAGGTATCTATGGTGGTGGGGGAGTAGAGCACTTCAACTTTGATTCTGGGTACATGCAGTAGTGCAGTTTCTGTATAATTTTTTGGGGCTGTAAACAGCATCCATGGTGTCTGTCATTTCTTCAGTGGCTTAGGGTACAGTTGGTAGAGGAAGCTGTGGTGAAGTTTTGCTGGGGACTAGGATGCCACGTGGGCCAATCTTTGGGCCCCAGTGCTGACAGCAGTAGGCTGAGTGTGCCTGTCCTTGAACCCCAGGGTGGCACTGGTGTTAATGGGTTCAGACAGGCCATTTCCTGGGCCTCTAAGTGGCTTGCTTGCATTCTAGCACTGGCAGCAGTGGATCACGCATACGGGCAGGTTCCCAGGTTCCTGGGCAGTGGGCATGGCATGGGCAATGGGAGTAGCAGTGGCAGGACAAGCCTCTGGGACCTAAGCGGCTCACCCTGATGTGGGCAGTGGCTGCAATGAGTTTTGGGAGGACCAGTACCCAGACTCATAGGTGGCATGTGCAGGTGGGTGTCAGCTGTAGTGGGAGTGGCAGGTGGGGTAAGCCCGACCTTAGGCCCCCAGGAGGTGTTCAGGTATGAATGGTGGTGGACTGGGCTGATTGCTCTGCAGGTCCCTAGACAGTGTGCATGGGTACTGAGGGAGGTGGTGTGGGGCCGTGTGGACCTGACCTTAGTCTCCCAGGGGATGCATGTGGGTGCTGACTATGGTAGCAGAAACAGATATTCTCCTGGCTGCCACAGAATCCTCAGGTGGGGACAGCTGATGAGAAGCATCCTTCAGGCCATTGCAACATTCTCCTAGCTGCTCTCTCTGCTACTGGGGAGGGTGGGGTTGTTTGCCCGGGGAAGAGTAGAGGGCAGGCAGCTGGAGGACACAGACTTTGCTCTCACCTCAGCCCTACAGTAGCCCCCAGGGGCAGTGGTTGTGGGCAGTGAAATTTGTCCTCGGGGTGCATGAAAATGCATAGCTCCCTATCTGCTGGTGGAGACAGTGACATAGCTGCCCGTAGCCCTTGTCGTGGCCCCAGAAGCAGGACAGGATACAGTCTATGAGGGCTAGGCTCTCAAAATGGTACCATCCTGTAGCTGCTTAGGACTTGGGGGTTTGTGGGAGTCAGCATTAGCTCCCTTTCTGGAGCAATGCCTCTGTGTGGTCTCCAGACAGCTCTTTATGCTAGACTTGGGGCCTGTGAGGGTCAAGATCCTCTCCATGGCTAGAACTGTAGGAGTCCACAGCAGGAATATGGACCACTAAGGGCCTCTCATTTACCCTTTCCTTACAAGTAGGGAGCCTCTCCAGACTCACAATTGATCCCGGCCAAGTAGGCCGCCTTGCTTCCCTCTCCTTCCCGGCTTTTGGTGCTTCCTGCCACTTGACTGTTGAATTCCAGTGTTCTCTCTGAGATGATCTATTTGAAGTTGTATTGTCTACTGGCTCTGTTGGTTTCTCTCCATGGAAAAAGTGAGTCCCAGATGCATCCTGAAGCTCTTCATCTCTTACAGGGTTATTTGTTTGTATGTCTGTTTGTTTTTGAGACAGAGTTTCACTCTTGTTTCCCAGGCTGGAGTACAATGGCATGATCTCGGCTCACTGCAATCTCCACCTCCTGGGTTCAAGCAATTCTCCTGCCTCAGCCTCCCTAGTAGCTAGGATTACAGACATGTGCCACCACGCCCATCTAATTTTTGTATTCTTAGTAGAGACAGGATTTCTCCATGTTGGTCAGGCTGGTCTCAAACTCCTGCCCTCAGGTGATCTGCCTGCCTCGGCCTCCCAAAGTGCTGGGATTACAGGCGTGAGCCACCACACCCAGCCTCTTACAGGGTTATTAAGAAACTTAAATAAGATAATCCATGTACAGCACATGGCACTTTGAAAAACTTTTCAGTACACCTTAGTATCAGGTACTGTAGCTGTCCTTAGGGAATCAGTGACAAATAAAACCCGGTCCCTACCCTCAAGATGCTCACAAATCCACAGAACAGACAGAGTTCATCACATGATGATGACATGATATGATTGATGGAGTAACAGAAGGATAGAAAAGGCAGTGTACCTGAATAGGTGTTTCCTAAGCAGGCATGTGAGTATCACACTAGCCAGAAGGACTACCCTGTAAAAACAGCCAGCGGCTTTAAACTGCATGACCCCTTCCAAGTGTGCGAGTAGTAAAGTAAGGGAAGTGAGAAGCAGCAGACACTGAGTCTGGGAAATGAGACATTGTGATGTGCAGTAAAAGGGTATGAACTTCGGAGTCAACAAGTCTTTGGTTCCAGTCATGGCTCCATCACAGACCAGATACGTGAACACATCCCTTTACCTCTCCAAGAACCCTTTGGATGGAGGTCTCATCCAGGGAGAGAGGCATCCTTCAGAACATTGCAACATTCCAGGAAAATGCTGATAAGGGGCTCAGCCACTCATGGAAGCAGTGGGGATGCCAGTGGAAGGAGGGGATTAAGAGACTCAGCGGGCGTGCAGGCAAAATCAACATCTTGGAGAAACTTTAGATGGGGTGAATGATGGTAAAGAGGAATTGAGAGTGAAGTTCTTTCACTGAAGTTTTTTGGGCATGAATTAAAAGAACAAAAAAGGGGACTGCATAGACAGCACACAAAAGTTAGCATTACTATTGCACTTTTTATTGCTGAGTTTTCCTTTGGGAAAGAAATCCTGCCCTTCTCCCCTCCTTTCAGGATGAGAATGCTGAGGCCCAGAGATGCCAAATCATTGGCACAAGTTCCCGTGGAGGTACAGGGTGGGGATAGGGATACCTGGTAATGGGATCAAAACAAGGATCAGGGTCTCCTTGGGCCAGTGAAGCCAAGGTCATTGGTTCAATGGCCATGTGTAGAAATAGCTATACAATTTCATTTTAAAGCCATGTTATGTGCTATTTAAGTTGGTCTTAAAATGCTGTGTACTGCAGAAAGGGATATGGGACCTTTTACAAGAGGCCAGTTAATGTCAGGGGCCAGACTATAAACATTGCTACCCAGTGCCTAGGAGGATAAAACCATGTCTACAGGGCTGACCTTGAAACGCCAGCATCCTGAGGTAGTGGCAGGCACACTTCAGGTAGACCTTTGAGTCAACTCCATTCCCCTGCCCCCTGCATTGCGAGCCTACCTTCCTGCCTAGGGGGCTGGGTAGAAGAGAGACCTGAGAGCATGCCAGCACACAACTATGCCCCCAGGGGCAAACTGGCGAGTCCTCTCCATTTGAGTGCCTTCCTGAGGGTGGAGCTAGATGTGTGTGAACGAGGGTGACTGGGGGAAGGGCTACAGGGGATCTTTGTACACCGGGAGCAGCAAGGCGCTTCCTCCATTGGAAGAGCCTGCTACAGCCTGCCAGGCTCAACCCTGTTTTCCTCTGGTTTCATTGGGCAGTGTGCACCTTATGCCCTGCCTGCTGGTCCTGGACCTCTCCAACATCCCACAGGTTCTCTGAGCCTCGTCCTGCCCCCACCCAGAGTCCCTCATGCATTGTCTAAGCTGAGAGCAGGCGGCAGCCCCCAGGCCCAGCACAGGCTGGCAAGAGAAAGCTCTGACCCTGCTAGTGCTCCACCCCCCAGCTGTCGCTCCCCCTCCATGCCCACTGGCATCATTTGGCAGAAAGCGGCCCCCTGCCCCCACCACAGCCTGGTCCAGCAGGCACAGCTTACATATCCACAGAAACTCTGCCTTTCCTGGGGTTTGGAGCAAGCCAGACAGGGAGGGAGGGAGGCGGTTTCTGCCGGCCACAGGCTCAGCAACCACACTTCCCTCTGGGTTCCAACTGCTGCTGGCCGTTAGAGCCCCTCTCCTCCCATTGCTTCTGCTGGGGGATGGCCGCCGCCACTGCAGAGGCTTGGCGAATTCTGGCTGTGGTGCTGGGGTAGCGGCATGAAGGTTCCTATTCGTCCACTCCCTGAAGTCCAGGATAACAACAACCACACTTAACGCGTCTCTTAACCTTTCTAGGAACTTTCCAAACTTTCTCTCCCTAGATCCTGTTTTCCATACAAGGCAAGCAGGACAATTAAGATGAACTCCTTTTTGACCAAAGGAGAAATGGGGACTAGAAAGGGCTTGTGGCTATTTACTGGGTGTGGAACCCTCGGGGCCTTCCCCGTGCCACACCGTCACCAGCATCACACATTCTGTACACCCCCTGGAGGTGCCACAGCATACTCCCAAAAGCCACTGCGAAAACATCTTTGCACTTTTCATAGTTTCCCCTAACATCAGAGGACCTGGAGGTGCCCCACTTAGGGAGTGCATGGGGCAGCCAAGGGGATGCAGCTCTCTTCTGGGCACAGAATCTGCCCCCGCTTCTCTTCCAAAGAATGAAGCCCCTCCCAAGCCTGCTGGACTCATGTGCTTTGTGATCAACTCCGCGTCCTGCAAGTGTTTTTCTTTATTGCCATGAAAACCCCATGAAAAGATGCTTTGTCTGCATTTTCCCATAGAGGTGATAGGAAGCTTCAAAGGGTAAAGGAAATTAGAAAAGACTGGGAAAGGTGAGGGGAGATGAGAAAAAGGTGTGCAGCCTGATGTATGGGCAGGGACAGGTGTGTCTGGAGTTTGCACCATATGTGCCTGCCTCTTGGTGGTCCCTTGTGTGGACTTACTGCCTTGGCCTTACTCTGGCTTGAGATGAGAATGCCCCCAAGGCAACCTACTCCTCTCTCCTGAATCCACAGGGCCGACATCATTGAGTCCATGCCTCTGCCTCCTCTCAGGTCCTTCTCCAAACTCCCCAGATCATGAGTCTGAATCCTGGCCTTCAAGATCTCCAGAGAAGGACATGTCTAGGTCTCTAGATTCAGACAGTTTCTATCCTCTTCCTTGGAGCTAGCCAGTCTTTCTTCTGCGTCCGTAAAAGATCTCTTCTTCAGAAGAGAAGATCTCTGCGGAAGGGAGAAGGCATGGTGCCAACAGGGAGCAAATGAAATCATGATGCTGGTGATTTTCCTCTTCTCTTCCCTCTCTTCTCCCCCTCCTCCTTCCCCATCACCCCGCTGCATCACCCCTGGGACTGCTTGTCAGATGTTTTCACTGTGATGAGCAATGCCTGCCTGTACGGTGCCTTTATGTGTTGTTGATTTTTGCTGTGAGCCTTCAGGCTTCTCCTTGTAGCCCTGACAAGGGAAATCCCATAATGAAGGATTTCACGGAGCTCCAAAGGCTGGGGAAGGCTTTTCTTTCCATCTGTCATTTTACTTTAAGCCTTGACCTTTCTGTTCGCATGTGAGGCAGTACCAGGAAGAGGCTTAAGCTGGAGAGCAAACGTCTGGGCTCAGACCACGGATTGGGCTGCTAGTGAAGCAGAGTAGGTAGCCTGGGGCTTTGACAACATTAAAATAAGACAAGGAAAACAGTGAGCATTCCAGGGGGTACAATGGGGAAGATGGGAAGGTGAAGAGTTTAAATAAAGGAGAACCCCTTTGGTTTAGAAGGAAGTCCTACATGGAAGGAAGAGGGCAGAATAGTCTAGGAGTCCCCATCTCTGGCCATCCTTGGCCACTCAGGGATTCTTTACTGAAGACAGCAGAGGCCTCAGAGTCCCGCACGTCTGGGTGTGAATACTGGCTCCACCACTTGCTGGAAAGCTGGATCCACGTTGCAGACAACCTTGCTAAGCAACCTTGGTCAGGCTGCTTAGTTCCTCTGCCTCTCAGTTGCCACTTGTGAAAGTT
This sequence comes from Cacajao melanocephalus, assembly GCA_963573385.1. NCBI lineage: Eukaryota > Metazoa > Chordata > Mammalia > Primates > Pitheciidae > Cacajao > Cacajao melanocephalus. The sequence goes on along the minus strand of CAUYLG010079118.1, from coordinate 20,457 downwards.
GGAGGTCCCAGTGCAGACACCACAGGCTGTTCTGCAGATGGAATAGGAGGATGGTAGGTGCTCACACCTGCACACAGGCAGCGCTTCATCGAGGGTGGCCACAAGTTTGTTTCAGATGAGGACAGAACCTCAACATGAACTGGAAGATAACAGAAACCAAAGTGCCCAGCCTTGGCCTGTCTTTGCTGAGAGAACCCCCTGAAACTCTCCAGAGGGGCCTCAGAGTAGGACAAACAGCCAATAGGAAAGCAAGCTCGGGGCTTTGATGGCAGTAAAGGGCCATCTTCTGACCAACTTTCCCATGTCAGGTCGATAGGGAGACTGAAAAAAGAATTACAGTCTCCAAGGCTCCAAGACAAAATACCCACCCGGCACTGCTTTGAAAGGGCAAAGCCTTCGATATGCACAAGGATTTTGATTGTTTGAAATGTTGGTAACATTTCATCTTCCCAGAGACCTTGTTCATTTATCAGGGTTCTTAAAACCCTTTTGTTCATAAGCTTGTGGTGAGGACAGAAAACATTCTATCTAATATCAGAGCACAGCTGTTCAGCGACAGAAAGACTTAGGGGAAAAGCCCTTTAAAAAAAAGGAAGGGGTGAAACACCAGGGCTACAAACATGGGAAAAGCTACCGTGGCTGAAAGAAGGCCTTGCAAGCAACAGCTGCCTAACAAGACCATGCTGTTTGGGGAAGTGTGAGAAAGAGAATCAGCACACTGACAGCAGGACCTCTGCAGCGGCTCAGTAAACACTGGGAGCAAGGCGAGGCCCCCAGAGCTGGGCTCTTCCTCTCTGTAGGGTTCCTGGCAGTTCTGCGCAAGGCCCCAGCCAGGGCCCCTAAAAATGTTTGAAGTAGGTGTAGAGCCTTGAGTAACATCTTCTTAAGGGCCAGTGTGGCTGGGAAAAAAAAAAAAGGCCTAGTGGAAAACTCTGTCCATCCAACGCCACAGAAGACCAGGAAATATTTCCTAAAAAGGGCTCTGACTGCTCCTGAAAGCACAATACAGAGCGAGCAGGGTCAGGCCAAGGCAGGGACTGTGTGGCACTAAGCCACCAGCTGAGTGAAGCCGGGACAGACAGTTCAGGGTCTTGGAATCATTTTCAGCTCTGCAGTTTTCATTCGAGGGTCATGTTGATTTTCATGAATTTGAATAAAGGAAAATTACATCCACATTTATGAAATAGTAGCATTTTTTAAAATGTGGTTTTGTTTCACATTTCAAGCCAAATTCTAAAAGGGAATAAGGATAAAGTTGATAGAAGTAAATTTTCGATGCTGTGAATTACAGTCACCTTGTTACATGATGCTCATGTGTTACAGCTATTGCAAGCAGGAGTTCTAGAATGGCAGAAAGATCTGGGCTTAAATGCTGGTGCTGGGTGACCTTGAAAAACGTTTCTACTCCTCTGTGCCTGAGATTCCCCATCAGTGCAATGAGAATCCAGGCATCTCCTCCACAGGGTTGTCGTAAAGGTTCCATAAGCTTCTACGTAGGAAGTATTTAGAATAGGGGTGATCCTAATGAGCTGCACAAAATTGAAGCTATAATTTTAATGAGATGGGAGTTATAATGAGATTTTTTTGCAGTAAAAAGAGCCAAGTCAGGAAGCATGGGAGGTCTGAGCTTGACCGCTAATTAGATTCCATGCCACCTCCGGGCCTCAGTTTCCGCTGTTGAAGGCAAATGATACTTGTCTCCCTATCTGACATGAAAGTTATGTTTGGCCAGGTGCGGTGGCTCATGCCTGTAATCTCAGCATTTTGGGAGGCCGAGGTGGGCAGATCATTTGAGGTCAGGAGTTCGAAACCAGCCTGGCCAACATGGTGAAATGCTGTCTTTACGAAAAATACAACAACAACAACAACAAAAAATAGCCGGGCGTGATGGTGGGTACCTGTAATCCCAGCTACTGGGGAGGCTAAGGCAGGAAAATTGCTTGAACCCGGGAAAGGGGGGTTGCAGTGAGCCAAGAGTGCACCACCACACTCCAGCCTGGGTGACAGAGTGAGACTCTGTCTCTAAAAACAAAGAAAGTTATGATTAAAGAGAGGAAGTATAAAGACATTTATAAATGTGATCTGTGGTTATTATAAAAATCTCCTTATTATGCAATTTATTTTCCCTCATTCGGCAAAATTCTAATGCAAGGACTTCGAATAATTAGCTCATAATTCTACCTGATAATCTTTATTCTAACAAACCAATTGCAAAGAGAGAGAGAGAGAGAGACGTAGTAAGAAAGACAATCAGGGAAATGTGATGATATTAAGGAATTATTGTTAACTCTTTTCCGTTGTGACAATTGTACTGCGACATATATGTATGTAGGAGAGGGTTCACCCACTGTTACACATGGAGCATTCAGAGATGAAATGACATGATGTTTGGATTTGCCTTAAAGTCATCTGGGTGGAAGGGGGAACTGGGGTCAGGTATAGAGAAAAGAAGACTGGCCATGTGCTAATAATTATAGAAGCTGGGTGACAGGGCATGGTAGTTATTTATATTATATTATCTACTTTTATGTTTGAAACGTTTCCATAGTAAAAATAAAAAATAACAATGAAATCCAAAAAAGGGATCAATGATTAAACATTTGTGATGGCAGCTGAGGACCAGGTAGAGGGGCCTCACTGGGAGGGTGAGCTTCCCTGTATACCTCAGATGCAAGGAAGACGTACAGTAATGGGAGAGAGCTGGAAACTGGGCAGCCTGCTACACACAACGCTGTGTGATCTACACAAGTCAGTTAAGCTCTCCAGGCAACAGTTTCCTCATCTTTAAAGTAAGAACCTGAGACTCAAATGCCCCTTTAAATATTAATGTAACATGATTTTTAGAGATCTCAAGCAATCAGGTACATCTTGCCAGATTTTCTGAATACAACAGATAAATCTCACTTTCAAGCAAATGAAACCTTGATTTAAAATATACCAGGAAAAGAGCTGGGCATGGTGGCTCACACTTGTAATCCCAATGAATCCTGAGGCTGAGGTAGGCAGATCACTTGAGCCCAGGAGTTCAAGGCTGTCATAAGCTCTGATCATATCATGGTGTTCCAGCCTGGGCAAAAGAGCAAGACCCCAACTCTAAAAAATAAAAATAAATAAATGAAATAGACCAGAAATGTTCTCTATTTAAAGAAGCACTGCACCAGAGTGTCTGGCTAAGTGACAAATCTTTTGTGAAGGGAATACCTTTCTCCCCAGTTTATTGGTGGCTTCAGATTTGCTTGGTACAGTAAAAGGTCAATTGACTAAAACACTCAGAGTTTGCAGAAGTTCTTCCAGATTTCATTTTTATAAGTGGAATGTTCACTTAAGGAAAAAAAAATTCCTTTATGTTTCTCTCAAAATCAGGTAATTTCCCTCAAAAACAGGAGTCTACTTTCCCATCTTAGGAAGGCTAGAGCGAGGCATGCAGTCTTCTTGGTGATCTTCTTGGTGATCTGGCTTGACAGGGCCATTAGCACCTGCTCTCAATGTCCAGGACTAGAGAGGGAGACAGCACAGGTAGGGATGAGGAGGAGTCTGCCAGTTTCATTGTAGAATCTCCTGGAAGTGGGGGACAAAAGAAAGAGAGCCATTAATAAAAGATTCTGATCAGCTGCCTCAATTAATCAGGGCTTTCCTGCATCCTTCATTCCCAATGGGCTTCTCACATTTCTCTTTGTTACCTTAAGGACTTGGAACATGGCCGGGCACGGTGGCTCACACCTGTAATCTCAGCACTTTGGGAGGTGAAGGCGGGCGGATCACTTGAGGTCAGGAGTTCCAGACCAGCCCGGCCAACATGGTGAAACCCCCATCTCTACAAAAATACAAAAATTAGCCAGGCGTGTTGGTGCACACCTGTAATCCCAGCTATTCAGGAGGCTGAGGCAGGAGAATTGCTTGAACCCCGGAGGCTGAGGTTGCAGTGAGCCAAAATCACACCACTGCACTCCAGCCTGGGAGACAGAGCAAGACTCTTGTCTCAAAAAAATTTTAAAAAAGACTTGGAACAGAGTTTTCTAAGACATGGCCTGCAAATCTCTTATTTCTTCCAAAAAGTACCTGATTTTGTCTACCAAGGATTCAACACTGTTTTGTCCTGTTAAGAGCACCTGTCTCACGGATCATTAAAAAACCAAACTAGAAATATCTTTGAACAGTGAGTAAAAGCCCACACTTTTTTGAACAACTACTGTAAACAGACACTCACCAGGAGCTATAGGAGATATAAGGGAGTAAGAAAGGCTCTGACTTCTTTTTGTTGAGACACAAACCAGGGACAAATCACAGACTCTGATGGCCGGGGTTCCAATATTGTGTTTGAGTCCCAGCTCATCCCGTAGCCGCTGAGTACGTGGGTCCTCGTTTCCTTCCCTGCAATACAGTGATAAAAATAACACCAACTCATGGGGTTCTTGGGAGAATTAAATGAGATCACCCCATAAAGCAGTTACAGTGGTGGGTGGCACGTGGTGAGCGCTCAGCTAGTGTTGTCTGAGCGTCTGAGAAATGCACTCATGCAAGAAGCTGCTAACACCAGGAGATGCCATACCAGCGAGGTCACGTGATGCCTAATACCCATGGCCAAATGAACAGCAGGGAGGGTCTATTTGCTGCAGGAGAATGGGGTATGAGTGTTACTGGGGGCACCAGGACCAACTGAGCTAGCTTCCAGAGTGTCTGAGGCGTCCATCACCCACATGGCTGGTTTGACCTACAGCCCACCCAGGGATGAATGTGGACCAGCCTGGACCTCAGGGCACTTGGGCTTTCTGTTCCCCAAAAAGAACTTGGAGTTTTATGGGTGTGGGGATGGTTGGTCAGGAAGGGATTCACAGAGTGGAGTCACTGGCGCCAGGGGCTCAAAGATGGACAGGATTTCCAAAGGTTAGGGGCAGAGATAATCAAGAGGCCAGCTTAAGGGCAGCCCACCTCCTCTTTCTAGAGGCCCCTCCATGGTCATCTCTTCCAGGGTTGAACACTACGCACTGTTGGGAACGGCTTCCTCTCCCTCCCTGACATCCCCTAGCTGCTGCTCAAGCAGAAACCTACTTTTGCTTGCCTGGCTCTTGGGAGAGCTGTTACCTACATCCCCTCTCCTACGGAGCAGCCCTTCTCAGAGCTGACGGCTGAGGTCCTGCCAGCCCTTCCCTCGGGCTTTCTCCTCTCCCAAGGACCATGTTCGGCGGGTCTCCTGGAAGCCACGACTCACCTTTCTGCACAGCCCAGTGAGGGGAGCCAGCCCTCCAGTGGGCTTTGAGGTCTCCCCTGGCGGGGGCCCAGGCTTGTGGCTGCTGTGTAGTCGCTCTCTCCACCGCCTCCACCCTCCAGAGCTGCCGGGGACGCGGCCGCCACTGGCACCCCTTCCCAGTTCAGCTCTGAGACTTTATTCTCAGGACCCTGGCATTCCACTCTGGGCCATCATAGGGGATTTCAAGTGAAAAACAAAACAAAAACGGAGGAGTGTCTTCCTCGGTAAAACAGAAGCCCAGCTCTGTCACTTACTAGCTGGGTGACCTGGGAAAATTACATGATCTTTCTGTGCTTCAGTTTCCCAATCTATTAAACAAGGATAATAGTAATCTCTATTGTGCTTGTTTTGAGGCGTGAGTGAGTTGATATAACGGACGCATTTAAAACAGTGCCCTTTACAGCATTAGGGAACTATTGGGATGTTGTTAGTTTATAGTGGTTAAGGGTGCAGGGTACTGAATTAGGCAGATGGTGGAGACATCAATTAATCTCTTTGAGCTTCAGTTTCTTCTGAAAATGAGGATAATGATAGTACCTACCCATTAGACTGTAGGAGGGCCAAATAAGGTGATGCATGCTAGTGGTTTTATGTGAATGATTTGGCACAGTCCTTGGCATGTAGTAAACCAGAAAAAGGCTTACATCTTTAAAAAAAAAAAAAAAAAAAAAAACAGAGAGAGGGAGGGAAGGAGGAAGAAAGAAGGAGAGAGAGGGAGGGAGAAAGAAAGAAAGAAAAAGAGAGAGACAGAAAAAGGGAGAAAATCAAAGGACGGAAGGAAGGAAGGAAAAAGGGAGAGAAGGAAGGAAGGAAAAAAGGAAGGAAGAGAGGGCAATAGGAAGAAAACCCTGGCTGAAAAAGTAATGACCAAACTCTTTAGAGATCTAAGACATGCAACCTAGCCTCCAAACTGCAGCTGGCTACAATAGTTTCTCCAGTCTGCAGCCTCCTCCAGAGCAGTCTCCATGCTGGGTTATTCTTAGGCCCTCTTACTGTTCCTGGTCTGGGGTCTTGCACATCACAGCCACTGAAGTAAACAAGCATCAGAAGAACAGCATGTTTAAACATGTCTACTCAACCCCCAGGAAAACAGGGGAGGAAAAACAATCCTTGTAGAAGTTTTCTCTACTTGTTCAACACACAGGACTCTACCATCTAAGAGGTGGCTGTGTGGGGGTGGCACAGATGTTATGGACCAGTCACAGGGCTGTGAGCGTAGTAATGAGTGCCCAGGCTTTGGCTTTTGAGAGATTGTGGCTCAAGTTTTGATTCTGCCCATTTCTGGTTGCAGGATTTGGGCAAGTTTCTTAATCTTTCTTAGCCTCAGTTTCCTTCGTTATAAAATGGAAATTGTAAAACTTACCTCATTAAGGAGTTATGAGAATCAAATGCATTATTTGTAAGACACAGACAGTGTCTGGTACAGGTAAGTGCTTCATAAATTTGGGCTGTCGTCAACCCTGGATTTCCCAAACCTCTGAAGACAGCAGGGCATTCTGTACATGAAGTTTTAGGGAAAATCTTGTGCCTTCTTAATTTCTTTGGTTGTGGGGCAGGAGGAGAGGGGTGTGGTCATGACCTGAGCCCCTGGAATGCTTTTGCCCAGCATCACTGACATATGCCCACCCTGCTTTGGGGTCATTTTCCTCCTCTGGCTGCAACTGTCTTTCCCCTCACCACCAACACCCCCTCCTCTGTAGAGACGGTGAACACTCTGGCATTGTTCCTTCCAGCCAGTGGCTTCTCTCTGGCCTGTGATTGGTACCCCCCGAGATTCCAGCGCAATCCAGGCATCCCAGCTATGTCAGCGTGACTCAAATTGTGTGTGCCTGACATCCACATGGCCCCGTAGAAGGCCGGCTCCAGCAAGAGGGTATTTGGAACACTGCTGAATGTTTGATGGCTGTCAAGTTATCTTTTTGGGGTTAGGCCATTAAAGTTGCATCTGATGTTTTATGGAACAAACCAAGACACACTGCACGTTGAAATCCATGACACAAGGAGAAGATTTTTACAGATGAAGACACAACGGCAGCTAAAGTTAGGTGGGGTTTTTTTCTCCTCAAAACTTTGTACTTTTTCTTCCACATGGCTATTTTAAAGAAGAAGCAATCCCCAGAAGTGAAGCCTAGAGGCTGCCATGTAACAGGTTCAGGGAGAGCTGGAGCTGCTGAGGCACCTGGAAAGAACATGGATCTGTCTCTCCACTCTTATCATCCAACCAGAGCTGTCTGCTCCATCCCTAAATTCTCTACCCAACCTTCCTCACATACCCCGAAGAAACACTCTTTTCTGTGCAAACCTAAATTCCTCCTGGGTGCTTTTTAGTGCATGCCCCCAGCCCCCTCCATTCTCATACTACTCGCAAGTGACCAAGGAGCCAGTCACTCCACCCAATCCCTGGCCCTCTGGGCACACTGTGCACCTTCCCATTTTGTTCCTGGGCTTTGTCACTTTGGTCCCAAGCATCCTTCTTTTCCACCTCTGCCCCTGTTCATCCAAGCAAATGGTCCAAGAAAGAGTCCACTCAAATAACAGGCACACTGCCAAACAACGATACGATAGGAAAGATTAGCAGACCAAGCATCAGAGCCCTTTGACCCTTGAACCCGGGACTCAAGCACACCTCCTCCAGTCAGCCTTCTCAGGCATCCCCTCAACAGAACCCCTCAGCCTCCCTCTTCCTGCACTCCCTTAACCTGTAGCTGACCCCCATCTCCCTAAGGAAAAGCGATGTGTGTGTCTGTTCCCCTCCAGACTGTAAGGCTGTTGAAGGTGGGAGACCTCCAGATGCTCATTCTCTTTCTTGGACCACTTAATTGACAGAATCAAGACTTCAGGATCTTTTTCCTGCCACTGGCACTTGAATGCATAAAGGAGCAAGTGCAGCAATGCTGATGGCACACGATGTATAAAAGCAAACAACTGGTGGGGGAGGGCCCCAAATGCCCATTAATTGTGGGAAGTCGTAAAATTATGGCATATCCTTGCTATTGAAAAGCCTTCTGCACTTAACATTGAATGAAGTAGATCTATATGTACGGATATGGAAAGATTCCAAGAAATTATTATTAACTGAAAAAAGTCAAGTCATAGAACAATAGGTTTGGCATGATCCTATTTAGGTTTTTAGACTGTTAACGTTCCAGAAAGAAAACCGTAAAGATCTCTCTGATGTGACTGGGAAAATGGTGAGTTATCTGAAAATGCTGGGAAAGTGGGAAGTCATAAAAAATGAATCATGCATATCGTAAACATTTTATTTAAAGTTGATGTACATTTATTTCTTGACAGCAGTTCAAAGCTTTTTTAGTATGGGTCTGCTGATTAGAGCTATACACCACTTTCATGTGTAAACCATACACAGAATGCATTATCTAAGACTTCTAATTTCATTTTCTTTAAAGTAGAATGAGAAAAAGTGATGGACACAGTAATTTCAGTGCAGGATCCTAAATTATGCTATGTAGAGGCCGTGTGATCTACGATAAGTAACATCACTGTTGAGCATAAATGTCCAATCTGCGATACAGGGCATTAATAATATACCCATAGGTAACTGATAGGAAAAAAGATGATTCTGTGTGTACAATGCCTGGTTGTCAATAAGGGTGAGCTAATCTATTAAGTATTTTACTTTCTTCTCATTATGGACAGTAAGAAGACAAAGCAGCAGCAGGCCATCACCCTATCTGGGACTCTGGCCACCTTCTGTTTCTGCCTTAAGATGCTCAAAGTCTGGGCCGGGCACGGTGGCTCACAGCTGTAATCCCAGCACTTTGGGAGGCTGAGGCAGGTGGATCACAAGTTCAGGAGTTGAAGACCAGCCTGGCCAACGTGGTGAAACCCCATCTTTAGTATAAATACAAAAATTAGCCAGGAGTGGTGGTGCATACCTGCAGTCCTAGCTTCTTGGGAGGCTGAGTCAAGAAAATGGCTTGAACCTAGGAGGCGGAGGTTGCAGTGAGCCGAGATTGTGCCACTGCACTCCAGCCTAGGTGACAGAGTGAAACTGTGTCTCAAAAAAAAGCTCCAAGTCCATAGATACTAAAGGGAAATGAGTACCTGACACGAAGTGTGAACGGACAAGAACCTGCTACGTGCCAGATCTGTACTAGGTGGAACGGCAGCATACTACTCAGTAAGTTCATTTTTGTTCCAAAGGACATTATGATCTAATGACGAAGGTTTGATATAAATGGGAAGATGACAATAATAATAATGTACAAGATCAATGAGGATATTGAGGGTATTTTCAGTTGCAGATGATTTGGGAAACTAACAAATCAGCTTAAATACCAATTTGTTTTTTGAAGCAGGATTTCATATGTTGCCCAGGCTGGAGTGCAAGAGCTCTTCATGATCATACTGCACTATCCCTTCAAACTCCTGGCCTTAAGCAATCCTCCTGCCTCAGCCTCCTGGGTAGCTGGGACTACAGGTGCACACCACCCCACCTGACTTAAAAGTATGCATTTTTATTTATTTTTTTAAAGACAGGCTGTTGCGCAGGCTGGACCCAAACTCCTGAGCTCCAGTGAGCCTCCTACCTCAGCCGCTTGAGTGGCTGGAACGACAGGCAACTATAGGCATACACCACTGTGCTTGGCTCTCAACTTTTTAATTGGCTCAACCAATGAAAATTCCAGAGGTCAATGGGATTTCAGGAGATACCTGATGCAAGCCTCTGGTTCTAGTTCCTTTGCTTTTCTCAGTTCTTTCTTATTACATATGTCAGCTTTGTCCCCAAGCCGACTTCCCTCTAGTTAAAAAAAAAAGAAAAGGAAAAAAGAAAAAGCTCTTGCAATTCCAAGCCTCATGCCTGAGACCACATCATCTGCAGTCCTGCAAGCCACTCTGAACTATTCAAGTTCACGTACCCAATACTGACTCAATCACTCTGCAAGATGAATGAGATTATGTTGATCATCTTGGGCCAATCAGGGATTACCCCAAAATCTGGTGAAGGAGTCAATTTATTGTTTGCTTCTTTCATGTGTCCGGCACAATGCTATTTGCCTTTACATGGATTATCACATTTATCCTCAGAACAATCCTATGAAGTAAGTGCTACTGGCAGTCCCAGTTTATAGCTGAAGAAACGGAGGCCCAGAGATGTTAAGTAACTTTTCTGTGGTTGCACAGCCAATAAGTGGTAGAGCCAGGATTCATACTTTGGCGCTCTGTCTCCAGTCCCCCACATTCATAACCACTAGATCACAGAGTCTGCCAAGGGATAAGTTCCATGGTGATGGCTGATGTGCAGTGCAAACATCACTCTCTGGGTAAATTGGGAGGGAGGAGCACTTGGCCTGGTGTGATAATGACAGGTTAGGGCTTGAGCTAGGTCTTAAGCAAGGGTGGGAACGTAAGATCAAGTGAACTTTCAGAGATGGGAATCATGTGGCAGAAATAACAAACACAGTGGGATCAGACAGACTGTCAGGTTTGCTGCTTATAGCTCAATGAACTTCTCCGAATTATTAACTTCTCTGAGCTCACAGGTGAAATAAGAAGCCATGAAAGTGAATCAAAGGCCCATGGGAAAATCTAAAGTGAGAATTAGGCTGAGAATATGATCCTGGAAACCCTGAACAGGACCAGTAAAAGTCAAGTCCTGTGGGAAAATGGAAAGTCCCTTGGAAGGGTAAAGAGGAGGTAGACACATACAAAGGATTCGCTACAGTGACAAATCTAGAGAAATTATTCTAATCTTCCTTACCATTTCCTGCCAGCCCAAGAAACAAGAAAGAGAAGGATAAAGATGAAGCCTCAGGCACTGTAAGACTATACTAATAAAGATAGCTCCTTACAGTCACCCAATTCCGGAGCTGGATAGGACAACGGACAACCTGCTTATTCTACAGATAAGAAAGGAGACACGTTTTGAACACTTAAATAAAGAGGCATATAGGTAAAGTACTTTGCACAGTGCCTCATAAACAGCAGGTACTCAATAGACCATGTAAAATATTATTGGTGAATAATAATAGTTATTATTTTCTGAAGTGACTTATCCAAGGCCTCAGAAGTTGATTAGTGACCCAAAAATATAAGAATCCATGCCTTTTAATGTCTAGTGCAGTTCCTTCATTACTCTGAGCTTTTTTCTCCTATGAAGGATGCCAGATACTACTGAGAGGGAGAAGAAAGAGCAACCTAAAGTAGGAAAAACTATCAAAGAAGGAAAATGTTGGAATAAGCACTGAACAAGCAGTTTGGAAACCAAGATTATGAATCTTCGTCTGCCATTAACTGGCTCAATGATTTAACCAGCTCAGGCCCCAGTTTACTCATCTATGAAAGTTGAGATTTGAATAAGATCATCTTGGTTTCCCTATAACTCTGAAATTCTATGAAAGTAGTTTCCTCTCTTAACACTGCAGTAGCCTTCTTTATAAATGATGTAAATACATTCTGGGAAATAATTTATAGGGGCAAGGTCACATAAAAAATTGAAAGTAAGAAAAGACATGAGAGTTGGCTTCAAATATCTGAAAAACCCTCTAGTCACATACGTGTTAGATACATGTGTGTAAGACTCCAGAATCCAGGAGTAAAAGAAACAGGGAGGCAAGTTTCTACTCAACACAAAACAGATTTTTTCCATGTATTTTGGAGCTCTGCTGTTAGGTGCATATATGTTCACAACTGTTAGGTCTTCAGATGGACTGATCTATTTATCATTATAAAATATTATTTTTGCCTCTAGTAACAATTTGTGTCTTAAAGTCTATTTTGTCTGGTATTTGTATGGCAACTCCAGCTCTCTTTGTTATTATTTACATAGTATGTATTTTTTCTATCTTTAAACTTGTTTTTTAATGTAAAGTGGGTCTCTTACAGATAGCATATATTTGGATCATATTTTCTTTATTCTCTCCCTTTTGATTGAAGTGTTTAGTCTATTTACATTTAATGTAATTATCTATCAGGTAGAATTTATGTTTGCCATTCTGCTATTTGTTTCCTATATGTAGTATGTCTATTCTGTTGTTCTGTTCCTCTGTTACTGTCTTCTTTTGTGTTAAATGTCTATTACCTAGTATGACATGTAGATTCTTTTGTTACATTTCCTATAATTTCAAAATTGTTTTCTTAGTGGGTGCTGTGGGGATTCACACTTTAATTTTAAAGTGTTAATTTTAAAATTAACACTTTAATTTTAAACAATCTAGTTTGGATTAATGCCAACTTAATTTCAGCACTATATAAAAACTTTACTCCAAGACAGCATAGCTCTCTCCCCTCCCCTGTGTTGTTATTATTGTCATAAAAATTACACCTTTATATATTATAAGCCCATCAACACTTTTAAAATTATTGCTTTATGTAGCTGTCTTTTCATCAGATAGAGAAAAACTATTATAAAAAAAGAAAAATTACATTCAGATTGTCTTATGTATTTACCTATGTTTTCACATTTACCAGTGTTTTCTATGCATTTGTGTGTATTTGAGGTACTGTCTAGCATCATTTCATTTAAACCACACGAACTCCCTAGTATTTCTTGTAGGATGAGTCTAGCAGCAATGAAATCTTTGTTTGTTTGTTCTCAAATCTGGAAATATCTTAACTGTGCCTTCATTTTTGAAGAATAATTTTGCCAGATATAAAATTCTTGGTTGACTGTTTTTTCTTTCAGTGCTTTGAACATTGATAGCCCACTACCTTCTAGCCTCCGTGGTTTCTGATGAGAAGTCAACTGTTCAACTTATTGAGGATCCTTTGTATGTGATGAGTTTTTTTTTTCTCGCCGTTTTCAAGTTTTCTCTCTTTCTTTTGAAAGTTTGACTATGATGTGTCTAGCTGTGACTCTGAGTTTAATCTACTTAGAGTTTGATGAGCTTCTTGTATGTGTGTAATGTTTTAAATAAACTGGGATTTTTCCACCATCATTTCTTTAAATATTCTTTCTGTACTTTTTTTCTCTCCTCTTCCTGACACTCCAATTATGTTGGTAGGCTTGATGGTTCCCCACAGGTCTCTAAGACTTTGTTCATTTTTCTTCATTATTTTTTTCTCTCTGTTTCTTAGACTGAATTGACCTAGCTTCAAGTTAGGTGATTCTTCTGCTAGTTCAAATCTGCTATTGAGCCCCTGCCTAGTGAATTTTTTATTTTAGTTATTTTATTATTTGATTTCAGAATTTTTATTTGGTTCTTTTAAAGAATTTCATCCTCTTTACTAACACGGTCTATTTCTTATATTTTAATTCTTTAGAGATGGTTTCATTTAGTGCTTTGAACATATTTATATTTATAACAGCTAATTTAAAATATTTATCTAGTAAGTGTAACATTTGGGCTGCCTCAGGTACAGTTTCAATTGATTGCTTTTTCCCCTATGCATAGGCCATACTTCCCTGCTTCTTTGCGTGCCTCATAATTTTTTATTGAAAACCTGACATTTAAAATAATACAAGTTAGCAACTCTGGAAATCAGAATCTCTCAACATCCTGCTGAATTTATTGTTGTTGTTGTTTACACAGTTATTTTCCTGGACTAGTTCTATAAAGTCTGTATTTTTGGTCATTCATGTGCAACCGCTAAATTCTCTGTTCAATTTACTTCATGGTCAGCTAATGACTAGACAGAGATTTCTTTAAATGCTTGAAACCAATAAATTTCCCAGCCTGTGCTGAGGGACTCTGTATCTATTGGAACGTGCCTTCAACAATCTGGTGGCAAGCTTAAAGTTCTGTCTTCACTGTCACTTTCTACCTGCACAGAGCCTCCAGGTCAGCTGGTGGTGAAGGAGTAGCACCTTCTCAGGTCTTCCTTTGGCATGCACAGAGCTGTAGCTACATATGTGGTCTTCTAGATTCTCAAGAATATGTCAGAGCTTTTCAAAGTCACTTATGGACAGCATATTCCCCTATTCTTCTTTTTCCTTTTTCTAGTCAGCCTCTTGGTAGCACCAACTGGTATCACCACCTCAGGTAGTTGAAAGATAAGTTCAAAAGTGACTTTGGAAAAGCAGAGAAATTTGAGAAGGTGGGAAGACAGATGCAAACCCACCTAGGGACTCAAAACTCACAGGTATGGTGAAAAGCAAGGTACATGATCCAAAAACCCAAAGTAGGGAGCATCATTAAAGCAAAAGTGAGCAATAAGAAGTATCTAATGTCATTCATATGGCAGAATTCACTTGTGAAACAATAAGTGAAGGAAAATATTTTCAGAAAAAAAACAAAAAGAATAAGAAAATTGTAACAACACTGTTTAAAGGAGAAAATCCACGCAAAGTCTTAACCTCCGTAGTTTTAGTAGTGAGGAGCGCTAATTTAGTCCCAGCTCTGTCACTGACAGGCTATGTGATCCTGGGTACGGTATGAGCTGCTGTCCCTCTCTGATCTGGAGTTTTTAAAGGAAGCAATGTTTCCTAAACCTTAGTTATTTGCATACAACCTTCCTGATTTAAAAAAATCTGTATCTATGTATCACTTATTCAGCTTAGTTTTTTAAAAATCAATTCCCTTTATAAACTTAAATACCATTGTAGTATCTGAGAAATTACGAGTTTAAATATTACTTTTTTCCCCTAATACTCATTAGAATAAACTCCAAATTACTAAAATACAAAATGCATGCTCCTTCATATGCCTCTTCTGATATGGTTTGGCTGTGTCTCCATCCAAATCTCATCTTGAATTGTAATACCCATAATCCCTACGTGCCAAGCGAGGGACCGGTGGGAGGTGATTGGATCATGGGGGCGGTTTCCCCAATGCTGTTCTTATGATAGTGAGTGAGTTCTCAGGAAATCTGATGGTTCTATAAGCATCTGGCATTTCCCCTGCTTGCACTTCTCTCTCCTGCTGCCATGTGAAGAAGGTCCTTGCTTCCCGTTCACCTTCCACTACGATTGTAAGTCTCCTGAGGCCTCCTCAGCCATATGGAACTGTGAATCAATTAAACCTCTTTTCCTTATAAATTACCTAGTCTCGGGTATGTCTTTATAGCAGTGCAAAAATGAACTAATACATTCTTCTTCACTTTGGGAAACATTGGATTGGATGCCTAAGTTTCTTTGCACTTCTGTGATTCTGTGGATGAGATTTCCCTGTCCCTTCTACTCAAGTTGGAAGGTTACTTGTTAATACCTGTCAGTGAGGATGAGGTCATCTGGAGTTCAAAATAGACTGGTTTGAGATTACAGCATGTTGGCCACAGTCATTGAGTGACTGACCCATGGTGAAGTCAAAAAGTAAAAACCCCCCAGAGCTGAGATCTGGTACAGAAATTCCCATACCTTCACACAGTATATGACACATATTAATAATTCCACAGACCCCTAGAAGTAAATTGGTTCTGAAAGAATACAACACAATAGACTTTAACAGTAATTTTTAAAACCCACTTAGCTTTGTTTTCGTTTTTATTATACCAGGGCATGGAATTAAACATACTATAAACATTTACTCATTACAAACACTCTGCTTGGTAGGTATTATTATTCCCATTTTACAGATGAGGAAACCAAGGCTCAGAGCAAATAAATCACTGTTCAGTCCCCTCATGACATCCTAATGAGTTGCCATAGGCACTTGACCTGATTCCTGAAGTCAACCCCACTGTGTAGGAATGGCTTGCAGAGGAAGCTCATTATACAAACAGAAATCTGTCTTCTTTTTTGAGACAGTCTCGCTCTGTCACCCAGGCTGGAGTGCAGTGGCGTGTTCTTAGCTACTGCAAACTTCACCTTCCAGTTCAAGCGATTCTCCTGCCTCAGCCTCCCAAGTAGCTGGGACTACAGGCATGTGCTACCATGTCCAGATAATTTTTGTATTTTTAGTAGAGACGGGGTTTCACCATGTTGGCCAGCCCGGTCCCAAACTCCAGACCTCAAGTGATCTGCCTGCCTAGGCCTCCCAAAGTGCTGGGATTACAGGTGTGAGCTACCACACCAGGCCAAGAAATCTGTCTTCTAATGTTTAATCAGTGGCACTAGTTTTGTTCTTTGGGGCCACAGAACACAGATGAGGTAAAATGATCCCTCATTTAGTTCACCCGATTTATAGATGAGAAAATGGAGTGCAACTTGGAGTTTCATTAATGAGATCAGCTTCCAGAAGAAGAGAGAATTATTTTATCTTTCCTCTCTAGAACACTATCTCCAGTGGTACTGGAGGATGCTTGCTCCAGGAGCCCGGGGTCGAGAATGCAAAGATGGCAGTCATGCCCTATTGTGTTCTGCTGTAATGGCCTTGATGATCTGCAGGTTTCTGAAGTAGCCACGCATTAAGAAGAATAGACACTTAAGACGGGTATCAGTGAACTAGTCAGGATCCAGAGGAGGGCAGCCTGCTGGTGGTCTAATGTCCAGTTGAACAGCTAAAGGGAAAGGGTAATTCAGTCTAAGGGATGGAAGATGAAGAGATGGAGCTTTCAAATATCTGAGCAGCTGTCAGTATAAATGAGGGAGGCTTGTTCTGCCTCATTTCAGTGGCTGGAGACAGCACTTAAGGGTAAAAATTGCCAGGAAGTAGGAAGTTTGGGCTCCAAACTAGCTGTGTGACCTTTAGTAAATCATTTGACTAAATAGGCTCCTCCATGATAGATGGGACTAT
This sequence comes from Cacajao melanocephalus, assembly GCA_963573385.1. Taxonomy (NCBI): domain Eukaryota; kingdom Metazoa; phylum Chordata; class Mammalia; order Primates; family Pitheciidae; genus Cacajao; species Cacajao melanocephalus. The sequence goes on along the minus strand of CAUYLG010079118.1, from coordinate 3,636 downwards.
GACCTCAGAGACCCATGAAGTTTCCCTACAAGCCTAAGATGCTGTGATCTTGTTCAAGTCTTGCCCCAAGTTACACAGCTTGTGGCAGAGTGGGGACTAGAACACCCCTCTCCTAACCCCAAATCCTCCATGTCATATACCATGAATTTAAAAAATTATATAGAATACTGTTTAAAACCTATCCCAGATATAATTATTTGTTAATTACTGTTTCTCTTTCTTAGTAGCCACACCTTAAAAAAGGAAACACGTGTCTACAAACATATCATTTGTCATACAAATAATTTGCATCCAAGTGGACTTCACTGGAGTGCATGTAACCTCACGGAATGACATTTCTCCCATGTTGAAAGCAATGAAAAGTGAGGGAGAAAAGTGGGATACAGCAGAAAGCTTTACTTGCTTGTTTCTGGTTATCAAGACTTGCCAGGAAACAAAAAGGGATGTCATGTCCAAAGACTGCAACTCCGTGAAATTTGCTTATTTCCCTTTTCACTGAAGGAGCAACCTGATGCTCCATGAGTTATGGGTAGCTCAGAATGAGCCTTGTTTAAAGAGGCTCACCGAGGCCATGAACTGTCACCTGAAGAAGGATCTGCAAGTTAGGGTCCATTCCAAACCACGTCTACATGTGCTCTGATGGGGCCTCTGTTTGAGTTGTAAGAATAAGCTTTAGGTTAGTGCTAGGATTTCCTTAAGCACCCTGGAACAGTGTTATATTCCATATATTCTTATATTCTATGTATTTTTGAAGACTGCCATTCTATTAATTTAGGACAAGGAAAATGGCATTTTCCCTCAGCTGACAACATGTACCAAGTGCTTATCTATATGAGGAACTAAATGTTAAAAGTGCCAACTCTTGATAGATTAATTTTCCCAGATACCTAGGAAGTGAGAACAGACCTAAACCCACAATTTAAGAATCCTTATTTATAACATAAAAAATATAATAAATTGATTCCTATTTTGATGATGACAATAAAGTCATTAAAATTTCAGAGATTCTAAGCTGAAAGGGAACTTAATGATCATTTACTACAGCCAGTTAGTTTTGTAGCTGAGAAACTCAACCTTGGAAACACACAAGCTCTCCCCAAGGTCACGGTGCTGGTTAGCGGCAGAGTAGGAACGAGAAAAAGAGTACAGTCGGCCCTCTCTATCCATGGGTTCCGTATCCACAGACACATAACACCCAAGCACGGATCAAAAATATTCAGAGAAAAAAAACACGGTAAAAAGAATAACAATACAACGATGAGAAGTAATACAAATAAAACAACACAGCATACTTGCTTCCATAGCATTTACATTATATTAGGTACTGTAAGTAATTTAGAGATAATTTAAAGTGCACGGGAGGAGTGTGTAGGCTATATGCAAATATTACATCATTTTATATCAGGGATTTTCACATCCCAGATTTTGGTGGTGGGGTGGGGAGTCTTTGAACCAATATCCCCACGGACACCGAGGGATGACCGTAGTCTGACTTCTAGGCTAGAGCTGTTTCACCAACATGATGCTAATAAAAAGGACAGTATTTTCTGCATCAATTCTAGGAGACAGTCAGGCTAATAATCGGAGGTCTATATTCTGTTCTCAATGTCTGGGTGTCCTAGGACAAGAAAATGAGCTATTGTGACCTCAAATTCCCTAGCCAAAGGAGTAAAACACTAATCAATGCCTTGTCAGATACAGGGAGGGCTCGTTCAGACGAGAAACAGATGCTGTGGGAAATACAGCAACTCAAAGAAAGGAATGCTCTCAGAATGATGGACCAAGGAAACGGCTCTATCTTTGGCTACTTTAAAAAGACTGAGTCCCAAATATGTGACATGTGAATCAGACATCCAACCAACTTGTTCCCATAGATTATAAACAAATTAAGAACATAATTCTTAAAATCAAGATGCAATCCAAGTGATAGTTACTTGACTAGACAGAATTTTAAAGAGAAGATAAATTTCCACCTCCCTGGTTTAAGATGGGTTGTGTAAGGTGGATAAAATAGCATATCTAAGTCTATGCCTTTTGTTCTATGATTTTATTTTATTTTTAAACATCTACTTATCCGGGATATTGTTTCCCTTGCTTAATCACTAGACAATGTGCTTCTCAGGGACAGGGACTGTATGATTCAACTCTCCTTCCTGTCTACCTTCCAAAACACTGTCTTTTTAAAATAATTTAATTTAATTAATTTATTTATATATATTTTTTTAATTGTAGTTTAGATTCTGGGGTATATGTGCAGATGATGCAGGATTGTTGCATAGGTACATACGTGGCAACGTGGTTTGCTTGCCTCCATCCGCCCGTCACCTGTATCTGGCATTTCTCCCCATGTATCCCTCCCCAACCTCCCTACCCCCACTGTCCCTCCCTTCCAAAACACTGTCTATGTCCACTGTATCCCCAACTCCTAGCACAGTGTTTGGTACACGGTAATAACCCAATTTTAATCAAATAAAAGAACGGATAAACTGCAAAACCCAAAGGCACTCTCCAAAGCACAAAAATCTCAGCATATTTAACTCTTCCATTAAAACCACTTAAATTCTACCTTACAGTTCGGAATCATACCCCTGACATGTTCTGATGAATCTATACACAGACCTGTGATGTTATCAGTTTAACACATATGTGATCTCTCCGCATGAATAACCTTAATGAATACTATATAGAGTTTCAGTCTCAAACTTCCAGACACAGAAGGCATATTCTATGACTGGCCAAAATGGCATGAGGTCCTACAGTCCATTCCCCTGGCTCCAAGCAAGACTGCATCTAATCTGTGGTTGAGAACGATGCTTTCCTGAATCTGAAATATTTCCGCTGAATGAAACACACACTCTGCCTAGATAAAGTCTTAAGTGTCTAAATGGAAGGTCAGTCTTTGATTTCTTGAGGTAAGCATGGTTTTCAACCCAAGTGCAGCAAATTTCACTAGCGTTCCATTACCGACGTACTTAAATTATTTGCTAGATGACATAAAATTGCTGGTAATTACACCACAAAGAGTAATTATATGAACTTTTCTTGTACAAAAGCAAGTAAATTTGAGCCTTATTCACTCTTCTGTTAGGGAAATTTTAAATTAAATATGCCATTTTATTTAAAAAGAGAAACATAAGAAGAATATATATTCAGAAAAAGGTAGGGGGAAGAAAAGGTTGCAAGTCACTAGTTTACTGGAACTACACAATGGGGATCATGTGCTGCTACTTGAAACAACTAAATTTCCTGATTTTAAATGATTTCAGTGAGACCTCCACACAAAATGGCCTGCACAGCCCTAATCCATGATCTAGGCTTCCTTCTCTCAAAATATTTTTTTAAAATAATGGTTCACGATCCTGAAATAATTGGTGGCCATGGGATGCCAGATGTGAGACATTTCATCTGAAACCTTATGTAAACTAACCCAAACCATTTGCTTCAGAATATCTTCCTTGACACCAGGAAAGAGTTTTGGTCCTGGGTTTGCATTTGCCCGACGGACCAACAGGCTGCTCTCAAAAATGGAAACATATGTGGGCACGATGAAGGAAAGGCTTTGGAAATTAGGCAAAGGAATTTTCTTGTTCCTTTTTAATCCTGTTTTTTTTTTTTTTTTTTTTTTTTTTTTTTTTG
>CAUYLG010079116.1:0-15482 GCA_963573385.1 Cacajao melanocephalus | reverse complement strand
GTTTTTCAGTTCCATTAATTCACTTATATTCCTCTCTAAATTGTCTATTCTCATTAGCATTTCGTCAAGCCTTTTTTCAAGGTTCTTAGTTTCTTTACATTGGGTTAGAACATGTTCTTTTAGCTCACAGAAGTTTCTTATCCACTTTCTGAAGCCTAATTCTGATATTGGAATATGCTCGTTCTCCATGAGGCCTTGTTCCCTTGTTGATGAGGAAGTGTGATCCCCTGTAGAAGGAGAGACATTCTGATTTCGGGTATTTTCAACCTTTTTACGCTGGTTTCTTTCCATCTTTGTGGATTTATCCACCTGTCGTCTTTGTAATTGCCGACTTTCGAATTGGGCCTCTGAGTGGATGTCCGACTTGTTAATTCCCAGTGCCGAAATCTGAGCAACCCACTGTGCCGGCTAAAACAGCGGTGTTGAGATTCGTGGTGCTTTTTTGCCCAGGAATCTCCGATCTGGCTTCTCTCTTGAGTTCTGCCTTCCCGGAGCTCCAAACGTCGACCAAAAGGGGACCCAGTCCCATTTACTCTGCACCGAGAACCACTGTGCCAGAGTGCCAGCAAAACCTCCACGCCGGCCACAAGAGTCACGCTGGTGACCCATGGGGCTCCTCTGCTAGGAATCTCCTGGTCCGTGAGCAACAAAAATTCATCTGAAAGTGTGGTGTCCACTCGTTCTCTGCACTTTCACTGGGAGCTACAATCCTGAGTGTCTAGTTATCGGCCATCTTGGATCTCTCTCCAGACCTCACTCTTAATGTGGGTGAACACCACTCAATCAGTTGCCAGTACCACTAGAACAAAGCAAGAAGAAGGGTAGTATTCAGAATTCAGCTTGCTGAGTTTTCTCTCTCTCTCTCTCCATGTCTTCTCAAACAGTATGCTATCCCTCCTGCTGTCCTTGGACATAAGACTCCAAGTTCTTTGCCCTTTGTACTCCAGGACTTGCACCAGTGGCCTCCAGGGGCTTTCAAGCCTTCTGCCTCAAACTGTAGCTGCATTGTAGGCTTCCCTGGTTTTGAGACTTTTGGACTTGGACTTAACCATGTTACCAGCATTCCCCATCTTGCAGGTGACTTTATCAGGAGATTTCAGCTTAGTAATTGTGAGAGCCAATTCTCCCTAATAAACTCATATATATATATATATAAAAACATATATGAGTGTTTGTATATATAATATATACACATATACACATATATATTCACACACATGCATACACATACCTACAAATATATATATGTTTAAGTATATATGTGGATATAGTATATATATGTGTGTATATAGTATATATATACACACACTCGAACATATATATATTTGCGTGTGTGTATGTGTGTGTATCCTATTGGTTCTGTCCCTCTGGAGAACCCTGACTATTATAATTTTGGTAACAGGAATGATTTTAAGAAACGAAATTTTAAGCATGACTTTTCATAATTGGTTTGAGGGTTTCTGGAATTGTTTCTGGATATGGTTTGGCTCTGTATCCCTACCTAAATCTTATCTCAAATTGGAATCCCCATAATCATAATGTGTTGAGGGAAGGACCTGTTGGGAGGTGATTGGATCATGGGGGCAGTTTCTCCCATGCTGTTCTCATGATAGTGAATGAGTTCTTATGAGATCTGATGGTTTTATAAGTGTTTGATAATTCCTCCTTCACATAGCCCCCTCTCTTGTGCCATCTTGTGAAGAAGGTGCCTGCTTCCCCTTCCACCAAACTCACAATCTGCCAAGGAACCATTTGTTTCCTAGAGCTTCCAAGGCCTCTGGAAGAGGTCTGAGCCTTTGCTGACATCTTTTCTAAGGTCTCAGCACAGCAACAGCCTCCATTCTCATACTTCTGTCTAGATCTGGCAGCCCAACAAGGCCCTGTCCTCCAAGTCCATGATTAACAACCAGGTCCTGCTCTCCTCAATCACACCGATATTCCAGGCCCTGTTCTTCAAAGCCATGGATCACAGACAGGTCCTGCCTTTAGAAGCCATGCCCTTCAACTAGGCCCTTCTACAGGTGGCACTGCACTGGGAAGAGAAGCCCTCCACACTCACCCTTTTACACCTAGGCCAGCTGTCCTGAATCCATTTTTTTTCCTTCTGAATTTGCCTTTTGAAGGCTTGTCTTCAGAGTCCTTCCATCTCTCTTGGTCTTGAGGTCCTATGTGTTGCCTTCCAGCTGGTGATTCCATTTTATTAATGTCACCTTATCTTCACATCCTGGTAAATTCTCCTTTCTTTACTCTGGGCAAAGTCGTAGAAACCTCTTCTCTCTAAAATTTCTTAGTCTGAGTCACTCCTCCTCCCACACTGGGTTTTTGGTTCTGAGCTCTTCTGCCTGTTATAATGCTTATTTTCCCCTCACCTCAACTTCAGCCTGTCTCTCCTAGAATTAGGCATGCCTTGCTGCCTAAGCTTGATACCCTGAGCCCTGCCTCTCCAAAACTGCAAACTCAAATAAAGGGTACATCTGCCCCTACACTGCCTCTGCTGTGACCTTCAAAGAGCAACTTCCAAGACCTAAAGATGGTACCATGTGCAAGAATGGAGGTTGCAGATATCCTAGAGGATAATACAGCAGGAAGTGCATGGGTGCATGTAGTGTTCATCTTATGGGATGTTTTCACAGCATGTGCATGCATAGAGGGTACCTACATTTATCATTCATCTACTGTGTTGAGTGGATTGCCTACTCAGTGGTTACCTGTGAGGTTTCTAAGAGTTCTCCTAGCCACAAGCAACATTATGGGAAGTTTTAAAAGCGACCTCTTCTCCCCTTCCCATGACTCAGCCTCTCAGCGCTTACCTGCTATTGACCCTTGATTCTAGATCGCCTGCTCCCTCAAAGGACCTGCCTTGGCCCTTGAGCTGAAATTTTCCTTTCCTAAGTTGCCTTTTATAGAATTAATGTCTTCATAAATAAATAAAGTGTAAAATATTTCCTGATTCTGGTCCAGAAATTTAACTTTCTGTCAGAAGATTAACAAAAAACATAGTCACCATTCTAGTTGACTCTAAGGAAGAGAAAGAGTAAAATCTTATCCCAGCAATCATTTATTGTCTCTATTTGAAATAGAGTTTTGACCATGGAATTCCCATATAGACACTTCATACCGTCTTAGCACAGGTAATTTGCATCTTGGACAAGAAAAACAGCAGAGTTTATACAAATGTGTTTGGAGAAAGAAAGGGATGATGGAGGTATCCAGGGTCAGGAAGATCAAGGTTATGTTGGGGTAGTGGGACAGTGAGAGGATAACCCAGACTCAGAATCAAGAAGGAAGAGACAGTAGTAGTGAGAAGACTGAGGGGCAAAGATCTCAGTTTTTAGAGGAGGAAAATATTTATATGTTGAGAACAGGGGTTTGTAGGAGACTAGGGCAGTGATTTTAGTTTAATGACTGACGTAGAAAAGTGGTCAGATAATAAGTTAAAGAATGCTAATTGTTAATCTGATTTTTTAAAAAGTAGTTGTGTCTGAGATTGTGAGCATATACATGAGGGGGGGTCTGTGTGTGTGCACACGTGTGCACGTGCATGTAGACACGTTTGGAAAAAATTGAATGAGTGTACACCATGCTTTGAACACAGTATATAGCCAGTTGTTGAAATACTGATGAGGAAGTCTTACCTTCTGTTTTCTACATTTTCCACCTTGATCATATCACTACTTCCATGATGAGACTCAACTTAGCTGTTTTTCAAACAGTTAAGTTGTAGAAACATGGTAGAAGTTGTGGAGATACTCACCTTAAAGTGAATGAAATGGAAAAAAAAATTTAAAAAGGAACAAAATGAACTCTTTCTTTTCCTATATTTTTCCTCTCTTTTCTTTTGCTTTTCTGGTGTGTAGCCTGAGTTGCCATTAGACCTGGCCAAAAAGGTCCCTAGTCCTAAGCCCCTTATTCTAGAGACCTCTTCTCGGAATCGCCTCATGCTACATTTCATCCCGAAAATACGATCCCACAGGGACAAGAGGATGAGTCCCTCAGGTCCTGACACTCTGCCAATTTTGTAGAAAAATATCAGATACCGTAATTCTTTTAGGATACTTCCAAAGCCAATGAGGACCTATTCTCAAAGTTGTTCCTAAGGAAAGAAGAGCTGGGCCTATAATATGCTCAATACTAGACACAAAAGGTGACCAAGTGGCCCCTGTTTGTGGGAGCACTCTTTGTGGGAGGTATGGGTTAAGATAGTTTCAGGATTAGGTATGAAGGGCTGCATAATGTAGCATATAGCTGGCCATGGAAAGAGGAGATCCAATACATGGGCCAGGGGATTAAATATTTAAATCTAAGACCTCAAACTATGAAACTACTACATAAAACATTGAGAAAAAATGTCCAGGACATTTGGGCAAAAATTTTTCATTCATATATATATATATATATGTAAAATTGTATTTTAGGTTTTCGGGTACATATGAAGAACATGCAAGATTGTTGCATAGGTACATAAATGGCAATGTGGTTTGCTGCCTTCCTCCCTATTACCTATATCTGACATTTCTCCCCATGTTATCCTTCCCCAACTCCCCACCCCCCACTGTCCCTCCCCTAGTTCCCCCCCAACAGACCCCAGTGTGTAATGCTCCCCTCCCTGTGTGCATGTGTTCTCATTGTTCAATACCCACCTATGAGTGAGAATATGTGGTGTTTGATTTTCTGTTCTTGTGTCAGTTTGCTGAGAATGATGGTTTCCAGGTTCATCCATGTCACTACAAAGGACAAAACTCATCATTTTTGATGGCTGCATAGTATTCCATGGTGTATATGTGCTGGGCAAAAATTTCTTAAGCAATGCCCCTTAAGCACAGGCAACCATAGCAAAAATGAACAAATAGAATGACATTAAGTTAAAGAGCTTCTGTACAGCAAAAGATACAATCAACAAAGAATCAACCCACAGAATAGGAAAAATACTTGCAAACTATTCATCTAATAAGTGATTATTATCCAGAATATATAAGGCACTCAAACAACTCTATAGGAAAGACTCTAATAAGTAGATCAGTTAATGGGCAGATTTGAATAGGCATTCCTCAAAAGAAGACATACAAATGGCAAACACATATGAAAAGGTGCTCAGCATTATTGATCATCAGACAAATGCACATCAAAACCACAATAAGTTATCATCTCATCCCAATTAACGTTGCTTATATCCAAAAGACAGTCAATAACACATGCTGATGATAATGTGAAGAATAGGAAACCTTTTTATACTGCTGGTAGAAATATAAATTAGTACAATCACTATAGAGAACAGTTTGAAGTTTCCTCAAAAAATTAAAAATTGAGCTAGAATATTATCCAGCAACCACACTGTGGTGTATATATCCAGAAGAAAGGAAATCACGATATTGAAGAAATATCTGCATTCCTATGTTTGTTGCAGCACTTTGCCTTAGCTAAGATTTGGATGCAACCTAAATGTCCATCAACAGATGAATGGGTAAGAAAAATATGGTACATATACACAATGGAATACTACTCAGCCTTAAAAAATAATGAGATCCTATCATTTGAAACAACATGGATGTAACCAGAGATCATTATGTTAAGTGAAATAAGCCAGGGACATAAAGACAGACATCATATATTCTCATTTATTTGTTGGATCTAGAAGTCAAAACAAGTGAACTCTTAGACATAGAGAGTAAAAGGATGGCTACCAGAGACTGAGAAGGGTAGTAGGAGCCTGGCAGGGAGGTGGGGATGGTTCATGGGTAAAAAAAATATATAGAGAAAGAATGAATAAGATCTATTTGCTAGCACAACTGGGTTACTATAATCAATTAAAACCTAATTGTACATCTCAAAATAATTTAAAGAGTATAATTGCGTTGTTTCTACCTCAAAGGATAAATGCTTGAGGGGATGGGTACTCCAGTCTCCATGATGTGCTTATTTCACATTGCATGCATATATCAAAATATCTCATGTTTCACTTAAATTTATACAACCGCTATGTACCCACAAAAAATATGTTTAAAAACAGTGCTGCCATGAATATAAATGTACCATTTATGTTTGAACATCTGTTTCAATTATTTTGATTATGTACCCTAAATTAGAAATTATGGTTCATATGGTAATTCTCTAACTTCTTGAGAACCCACCAAACTTTGCACAGTGGCTGCACCATTTTACATTTTCCCCAGAAGGGCATGTATGTTCTACATCTTCTGTATCCTCACCAAAACTTGTTATTTTTCTTTTTTAATTATAGGTATCCCCTTTAGTGTCAAAAGGTATCTTATGTTGATTTTGATTTGTTTTCCATTAAAGGCTAAATACTTTAATTTTTTCATGTGCTGCTTTGTCATTTGCAATTGCTGTTTGAAGAAATGCCTATTTAAACCTTTTTTCCATTTTTCAAATTAGGTCTTTGTTATTTTATTGTTGCATTATAAGCACTCGTTATATATTGTAGATATAAGAACCTTAGTAAATATATGATTTGCATTTTTTTTCTTTTTTGAGACAGAGTCTTGCTGTGTTGCCCAGGCTGGAGTGCAGTGGCACTATCTTGGCTCACTGCAACCTCTGTTTCTTGGGTTCAAGTGATTCTCCCGCCTCAGCCTCCTGGCAATTATTTTATCCTGTCTTGTGGATTGCCATTTTACTCTGTTGATCGTATTCTTGATGTGCAAAAGTTTTAATTTTGATGAAGTTCAATTTAATTATTGTATTGTTGCTTATGCTTTGAGTGCCATATTTAAAAACACATTGCAAAATCCAAGGTTGTAAAGATCTGCCACTATATTTCCTTCTAAGAGTTTTATATTTTTAGTTCTTACATTTAGGTCTTCGATCTATTTAGAATTAATTTTTACATGTGGTGTGAGGTAAGAATTAACCTTTATTCTTTGACCTGTGGATATCCAGTTGACCCAGCATCATTTGTTAAAGAAACGATTATTTCTCCATTGAATGGACTTGATACCCTTGTCAAAATTATTTAATCATAAACATATGGGTTTATTTCTAGACTCTCAATTATTCTATTTTGTAGATCTATATGTCTTTTCTTATGCTGGTACCATATGTTTTCCTTTTACTGTAGCTTTGTAGTAAAGTTTTCAAAGCAATAAGTGTGAGAACTCCAACTTTATTCTTCTTTTAAAGATTTTTAAAAATATATATTTACTGGGTCCCCCACACTTTCATTACTTTGGCATTTTTCAGTGATGATATACAGAAATCAACTGATTTTTGCATGTTGACTTTGCATTTTGTTTTATTTCTTCTAAAAAAAAAACCAGGATACATGCACAGAGGATGGAGGTTTGTTACATAGGTATACGTTTGCCATGGTAGTTTGCTGAACCTATTGACTCGTCCTCTAAGTTCCCTCTTCTCATACCCCAAACCCCAACACGCCCTAATGTGTGTTGTTCCCTTCCCTGGGTTCATGTGTTCTCAATGTTCAACCCCCACTTTTGAGTGAGAACATGTGGTGTTTGGTTTTCTGTTCCTGTGTTAGTTTGCTGAGGATGATGGCTTCCCTGCAAAGGACATGATCTCATTCCATTTTATGACTGCATAGTATTCCATGGTGAATATGTACCACATTTCCTTTATCCAGTCTATCATTCATGGGCATTTGTGTTGGTTCCATGTCTTTGCTATAACAAATACTGCTTCACTAAGGACACATATGCATGTATCTTTATAGTAGAATGATTTGTAATCCTTTGGGTGTATACCTTGTAATGGGATTACTGTCTCAAATGGTATTTCTGTTCATAAATCCTTGAGGAATGACCACACTGTCTTCCACAGTGGTTGAACTAATTTACACTCCCACCAACAGTGTAAAAGAGTTCCTATTTCTTCACAGCCTCACCAGCATCTGCTGTTTACTGACTTTTTAATAATTGCCATCCTGACTGGCGTGAGATGGCATCTCCTTGTGGTTTTGATTTGCATTTCTCTGATGATCAGTGATGTTGAGCGTTTTTTCATGTTTATTGGCATCATAAATGTCTTCTTTTGAGAAATGTCTGTTCATGTCGTTTGCTCACCTTTTGATGGGGTCATTTGATTCTTTTCTTGTAAATATGTTTAAGTTGCTTGCAAATTCCAGATATTAGGCCTCTATCAGGTGGGCAAATTGAAGAATTTTCTCCCATTCTGTAGGTTACCTGTTCACTCTGATGATCATTTCTTTTGCTGTGCAGAAGCTCTTTAGTTTAATTATATCCCATCTGTCGATTTTGGCTTTTGTTGCAATTGCTTTTGGTGTTTTTGTCATGAAGTCTTTGCCCATGCCTACATACTTAATGGTACTTCCTAGGTTTTCTTCTAGGGTTTTTATGGTTTTGGGTTTTACATTTAAGTCATTAATCCATCTTGAGTTAATTTTTGTATAAGGTGTAAGGAAGAGTTCCAGTTTCACTTTTCTGCATATGGCTAGCCAGCTTTTCCAGCACCATTTACTGAATAGGAGATCCTGTCCCCATTGCTTGTTTTTGTCAGGTTTGTCAAAGATCAGATGGTGGTAGATTTGTGGTGTTGTTTCTGAGGTCTCTTTTCTGCTCCATTGTTCTATATGTCTGTTTTGGTACCAGTACTCTGCTGCTTTGGTTACTGTAGCCTTGTAGTATAGTTTGAATTCAGGTAGCATGATGCCTTCCAGCTTTGTTCTTTTTGCTTAGGATTGTCTTAGCTATATGGGGTCATCTTTGATTCCATATTAAATTTAAAATAGTTTTTTTCTAATTCTGTGAAGAATGTCAATGGTAGTTTGATGGGTATTTATCATTAAATCTACAAATTACTTTGGGCAGTATGGCCATTTTCATGATATTGATTCTCCTATCCATGAGGATGGAATGTTTTTCCATTTGTTTGTGTACTCTTATTTCGTTGAACAGTGGTTTGTAGTTCTCCTTGAAGAGGTCCTTTACATCCCTTGTTAGCTGTATTCCTAGGTATTTTATTCTCTTTGCAGCAATCATGAATGGAAGTTCATTCATGATTTGCTCTCTGCTTGCCTATTGTTGGCATAAAGGAATGCTTGTGATTTTTGCACATTGATTTTGTATCCTGAGACTTTGCTGAAGCCCAGGATCAGATGGATTCACAGCTGAAGTCAACCAGAAATACAAAGAGGAGCTGGTACTGTTCTTTCTGAAACTATTCCAAACAATTGAAAAAGAAGGACTCCTCCTTAACTGATTTTATGAAGCCAGCATCATCATGATACCAAAAGTGGGAAGAGACACAACAAAAAAAGAAAACTTCAGGTCATGATCACTAATGAATTAGATTGTTTTATGCATTTTTATTTTAAATCATTTAAGAATAACTTAGGAATTACAAACTGAAAGCCCAGTAATACTGATTTTTATATTTACCTATGCAATTACCTTTACTACTATTATTTTTGTAACTTTTTAGTTTTAGGGGTATATGTGCAGGTTTGTTACATGGGTAGATTGTATGTCATGGGGGTTTGGTGTACAGATTATTACTCAGGTAATAAACACAGTACCCTATAGATATTCTTTATTTCTATATATGGCTTTGAGTTACTGTATAGTGAACTTTCATTTTAGCCTGAAAAAAATCCTTTTGGTATTTCTTGTAGGAAAAAATCTACTAGCAAGAATCTTCCTCAGCTTTTGTTTATCTGGGCATGTTTTAATTTATCCATCACTTTTGAAGGATAGCCTTAAAAATTCAGTGTTCCTGGTTAAAATTGTTTTTTCCTTCAGCCCTTCAAATATTTTTCCACTGCTTTATACTTTCTATTGCTTCTGATGAGAAATCAGATGCTGCTAATCTGATTGAGGATTCCTCATACATCATGAATCATTTCTCTCTTGTTGCTTCTGAGAATATCTTTTTTTTCTTTGGCTTTTTACAGTTTCATTATAATGTACCTCATTGAGGACATCTTTAATTTTATCTTTCTTGTATTAATTGAGCTTCTTGGAAGAGAAAATTTGTGTCTTTCATCAGATTTGGGAAGCAGAGGCTCATTATTTAATAATTAAAATATTGTGAATATTCTTATTTAAATGAAAATTATTTTCATTTAATAAACTTATAGTTTCTATCAAGAAAGATAAAAATCTGCTGCTGCCCCCTGTGTAAGATTCTAAAACATTTCTATCTTCACATTGAGTAACATTGCTAGACAAATGATGGACAATATTACGGGTGTATGTCTTTTCCAGGAAAAAAAATTGATGTTTATTTTATTGTTATAGAAATACACTCTCTCTCTCTCTCTCTCTCTCTCTCTCTGTGTGTGTGTGTGTGTGTGTGTGTGTGAGAGAGAGAGAGAGAGAGAGAGACACCAAGAAATTGAGAGGGGCAAATATAAAATTATAATAAAAGGTAGTATGTGTTACAATAACAATAGAACAGAACAAAGAACAAGAACCTCATACCAAATGTGCAGTGGTATAACTCGACAGAATATGTGAATGGGGAAAGAGAAGGAGTCCTGCCCAACCAATTCAGTGATATAATTAGACAGTAAATGTTAGTGGAGCAAAGAGAAAAATAATTGAGCAGCCTAATTGGTACGGTGGTATAACTGGGCAGCAAATATAAATGTGGCAGGAGTCCTGCATTATCAAAGAAATTATGTAACTTGACAGGGAATGTGATTGGGGAAAAGAAGCATCTTGAACATTTATGTTGTAGTGTAACTGGATAGATAACATGATCATGGATTATAGAAAAAACCAGACACCATCAATCACTGTAGTGCTAAGGGACAGGAGATGTGAATGGGGAAAAGAAGAAGAGCACTCATGATAGCACAACAGAGTAAATATAGTCAGTACTAATTTAATTGTACATTTAAAAATAAAGAGTATAATTTGATTATTTGTAACACAAAGGATACATGGTTGAAGTGACGGATGCCCCATTTACCCTGATGTGGTCATTAATATTGTATGCCTGTATCAAAAGATTTTATATACCCCATAACTATATATACCTAGTATGTACTCACAACAATTTTTAAAAAGAGTATCTAAATGTCTGTTCAATATAATTAGTGGAGAGAGGAAGAGAAAAGACCAACAAGGTAGTCCTACTCCATTAGTACAATGGGATATCTAGGTATATAATGTGAGTAAGGTAAAGAGAGGAACCTCAACTTACAAACGCACTGTGTAACTAGGCAGAGGATGTGAACAGGGATAAAAGAAAAACTTCAGCCGAATTACATTTAAAGGAGTTTAATTGATCAATGAACAACTCACAAATCAGGCAGCTCTCAGAATCACAGCAGATTCAGAGAGACTCCAGTGCAGCCACATGGTGAAAGATTTATAGACAAAAAAAGAGAAATAACATACAGAAATTGGAGGTGATGTACAGAATGTCTGGATGGGTTACAGCTCAGCCTTTGCTGTATTTAAACACAGTTTGAACACTCAGCAGGGTATGAGTGGTTGAAGTATGGTCATGGGTTTGGCCGACTTAGCGATTGCTGCAGGTATGTACTTCTAAGTTAGGTTTTCAATCTTGTCTACTATTAAGGCAGGTTGCAGTTTGTCCACAAGGACTCAAATATAGAAGTACGGAGTCCTTCTCAGGCCATATTTAGTTCTCTTTAACAGCAGCATAAATGGAAGAAACTCTAACATATCAGTTAACTGGTGCTACTAGCCTGGGAATGTAAAATGGAAAAGAAGATAAACCCCAGAACATTAGCACAGTGGTATAAATAGACAAGGCACATGATAGGAGCAAAATGGAGAAAAACAGCATCATCCAAGCAGTGTAATAATTGGACAGATTTAGTAAAATATACATAAAAGGAATACCTCCAAAACAAAAGTGTCCCCGTGTATCTGGGCAAGGGATGTGAACAGGGAAGAGAGGAGGAGCCTGACATCAATACAGTAGTGTAAAGGGACAGGGCATGTAATTGGGATGAAGAAGAGAAGCCAAGCTTCCTCAGTGCAGTGGAGTAACTGGACAAAGGAAATAAAAGTGGCATTGTGGTGCAGTTAGTATTCTGGGCTGTTTTTGAGAATGGGGCAAAGAGTGAAATGGTCAGACACCGAGTCTAGGTGGATAACCATTTAGGGCGTAAAGGAAGTGCTCTGCACTATCACTGCAGTAAGAGGAAAAGTAGTAATGAGGCACAAACCCTGCATCGTCAGTGCACTGAGTGTCCTGGGTTGGTTTGTGAACAGCACAAAGAGGAAGAGTCCTGAATACTCAGTTTGGAAGTGAAGGGGTGGGGAGGGAGTGAGAGAATATAAATACGGCAAAGTGAGAGATCCCAGTGCCATCAGTACAGTGGTATAATTGAACATAAAGTGTGAACAGGGAACAGAGAATGAGCCACACCATATTATTACAGTGGTGTAAGTAGAGAAAATGAAATGAAAGAGCATGATACTAGCATTATCAGTAAAGCAGTATAACTGTGTTAGGTGTGGGGAGGCAATGAAGGCATTCTTACAACAGTGTAACTAGATATGTGATGTAATTACAGATTATAGGAGAAGCAGTACACTATTACATTAGTGATGTAATTGGGGAGAGTCTGAACAGGAAAAAGGGAAGAGTTATCAGTGAGGTGGAGCAGTAGGGCAGGAAATGTGGACATTGAAAATAGGAACAGTCCTGCATCATATGTGCATTGGTGTAAACAGGCAAGTGATATCGATGAGGCATAGAGAACAATCTTCACAATCACTAGCATAGTGTAACTTAGCGCAGGTGGTAGAAGCAAGGAGGAGAAGATTCACATTATTAGTGCTATGGGGTAAACAGGAAAGGGCAATTAAAAAGGGGAAAATGATGAGTCCTGCTCCATCAGTACAAAAGTGTTACAAGGGAGTATATGCAAACAGGACAAACAAGAAGGACCCTATACTCTCAGAACTATTGTGTAACTTGATGTGGAATGGATATAAGCCAGAGAAGAGCAAGTTTAAGTATAATGGTTTAATAGGGTAGGTGATGTAAACCGGGCAAAAAGAGAGAGTTCTGCCCCATCAGTATATTGAAGTAAATGAGAAGGAATATGAATAAGGGAAATAGAAGGAACCACGCACCATTAATGCAGTGGATGCAGTGGTGTACCTAGTAAGTGAAGGTGAAGAGTGGAAGGAGGGAAATTGCATCACTTCCAGTGTGGTGCTATAAATTAACAAGGGATGTGAAGATAGCAAGTGGGAGGAGGTCTGTGTCATCAGTGCAGTGGTGTAGGTTGAAAGGGAGCAGAATGAGGCAAAGACAACAAACCTCACATCACTGGTGCTGGGTGTAATTAGACAAGGTACGTGAGAGGCTTAAGTGGCGAAGTCATACTCCATTAGTGTTATTGAATAACTGTGTAATGAATTTCAACTGGGTAAAGAGAATGAGATTTGCACCATCAGGGAAGTGGTATAACTAGACAGGTGATATGACTGGGCAACGAAAAGAAGCACTGTACCATCAACTCAACCATGCAGGAGATGTGAACAGCACACAGAGAAGAAGCTCACACTGTCAGGAAGGGGGATGTGAAAGGGGAAAAGAGGTAAACTTTGGCACCTTATGTGCAGTGGAGTAGTGTAACATGTAGACAGATGTTAATTGTGCAATTAGACAATTGGGGAAACACAGTACCATCAGTACAGTGGTCACACTTTAAAGCAGAGTTTAATAAAATAAAGAGCTCCATACCATCATCTACTGTTGTCACTGGGTAGGTAACGTGTGTGGGTAAAAGAGTAGTCTTGCACCACGAGCAGTGTGATGGGTGAAATGAGCAAGGACTTTGAATGGAGCAAAGAAGAAGATCTGGATTCATTAGTGTAGTAGTGATTTGGTCAGTGGATAAAAAAAATGACAAGGAAGATGAGACTTCATCAGTGTGGTGTGGGGCAACTGGACACAGGATGTGGAAAAGGTAAACAGGAGATTTTCCACCTCATCAGTGCAGTGGTGTACTAGGCATTGGATAGGAATGAGGCAAAAAGGAGAAGACTTGATTTATCAGCACTGTTGTCTACATGTCCAGAAGGTATGATATTGTCAAAAAGCAGTATTTTCACATTATCTGTGCAGTGCTGAAAAAGCACAGGGGTTATAAGAAGGACAAAGAGGAAAAACATATATTCTCACACCCATCAATAAGATGATATTAGTGGAAAGTGAATGTAAAATGAATAAAGATAAGATGATGGGGGTTGGCTCTGTGTCCCCACCCAAATCTTATCTTAAATTGCAATCCCCACATGTCAAGGGAGGTACCTGGTGAGAGGTGACTGGATCATGAATGTAGTTTCCCCCATGGTGTTCTAGTGATAGTCAATGAGTTCTCATGAGATCTGATGGTTTTATAAGTGGCGGTTTCCTCTGCTCTCTCTTTCCTGCTGCCTTGTGAAGAAGGTACTTGCTGCTTCTTCACCTTCTGCCGTGATTGTAAGTTTCCTGAGGCCACCCCATCCATGCAGAACAGTGAGTCAATTAAATCTCTTTCCTTTATAAATTGCCCAATCTCAGGTATTTCTTTATAGCAGTGTAAAAAATACAGGAAGTTAGAACTCAGAGTTTGAGGCACTGCTATAAAGTTACCTCAGAATGTGGAAATGACTTTGGAACCAGGTAACAGGCGGAGGTTGGAACAGTTTGATGGGCTCAGAAGACAGATATAGGAAAGTTTAAAACTTTCTAGAGACTTGTTGAATGGTTTTGATAGTGATATGGGGAATTAAGTCCAGATTGAGGTTGTCTCAGATGGAGATGAGGACTTTCTTGGGAACTGGAGCAGAAGTCACTCTAGCTATGTTTCAGCAAAGAGACTGGTGGCATTTTCCTCCACCTTAGAGATCTGTGGAACTTTGAACTTGAGAGAGATGATCTAAAATTGGAACTTACGTTTCAAAGGGAAGCAGAGCATAATGGTTTGTAAAATTTGCAGCTCTGAACCTATTGAAAAACATGGCCATAACTGCATGTATGCATGGTGCAGCTCTCCCAGTTTAAAATCCATAAAATTTTTTTTTTTAATTTTTGTATTTTAGGTTTTGGGGCACATGTGAAGAACATGCAAGATTGTTGCATACATACACACGTGGCAGTGTGATTTGCTGCTTTCCTCCCCTTCACCTATATCTGGCATTTCTTCCCATGCTATCTCTCCCCACTTCCCCACCTCCCACTGTCCCTCCCCTATTTGCCCCGCAACAGGCCCCTGTGTGTAGTGCTCCCCTCCCTATGTCCATGTGTTCTTATTGTTCATCACCCACCTATGAGTGAGAACATGGGTGTTTGGTTTTGTGTTCTTGTGTCAGTTTGCTGAGAATGATGGTTTCCAGGTTCATCCATGTCCCTACGAAGGACACAAATTCATCGTTTTTGATGGCTGCATAATATTCCATGGTGTATATGTCCATGTACACCCTGTCCAGTCTATCATCAATGGGCATTTGGGTTGGTTCCAGGTCTTTGATATTGTAAACTGTGCTGCAATGAACATTCGTGTGCATGTGTCC